>APFE031160741.1:179007-205509 GCA_000404065.3 Pinus taeda
TAACTACTTTTAAAAACATTACACTAAAAACAACTAAATTTCATATATATATATAACATAGATTATTAAACATAATATTTATTTATACGTCAACGTTGACATAGAACGTTATATTTTTCTAATGTAGTAATTCTTTTGTGTTAAAGGCCACGCTGAAAGAAGAATGGCTCCCAGGAGAAGCATGAGGACAATCAAGAAAGAAGAAGGAACTAGAATCCAGGGAAAGAAAAGGGGCAAGAAGCTTGACGGAGATCAAATGAAGAAGATCATTGACTCATACATGGAAAGAAATCTGAAGGAAGTTAGGGACCAGATCTGGAGCTAGGAGGGAGATCTAAGAGACAACCTTAGATGCAGAGACATACCCACGGAAGAATGGGAAGGAACGCTGCAGGACCCTGGGACAACGAATGGAAGACGATCGTTGTTCAAACAGACCCTACAGCAATACTGGATCATGAAACACATCGTGACTCAGGCTATGACTCTCCACCACGAACACATGGAAGGAGAAGTATTTGACAAACAGGGAAGTAACAAGGAGAAGGACCCGGTCCGTGCGGAACTTCTCAAGGAAATAGCCACCATACAAATACAGACATACCAGAACAATCTAGCCGTGGGAAGGATTGAACAGAGACACTGACAACGATAAAGTGGAAACTAGAACAGAGTGCAAGATGCCAGGCTCCAGTGCAAAGGCACCAGCTCCGATAGCATCCTCAGATGAGGATTAATCTAGAGATCTAGATAGTTTTGTTTTCTGAATTTTGAATTTGATGAAGGAAATAAGCATGTATGTTTTGATCTTTAGCGATAATAGTAGAGACAGTGAACATAGAAACAGTGGATGGATTATCATGAACTTATTCAAATTTTGGAATGGTTTTAACATTGACCGATGGTCACCTGGTTTCCTTCGGGCAAGTGACTACCCAGAGAGTATGGATGTAAAAAACCTCTAAAAATAGTTAATACATAGAGCTCTACAATGTTTAAACAAAAAAAAGGTTACATACACATTCAAAAATTTATTAACCTGACCAGCAATTGTGCATGGGAATGTTAAATAAGTTTATATAGATAATGTAATTATAATTCTTTTTAGGATTTTAAATTAAGGTTTTTGGATTATTTATGATATTGAGTTGTCAATTTTATTGGGAAAATATATTTATATGAAAATAAGGTTTTGGAATTTTATGTTTTTTTGGGGATTATTTATGATTTTGAGTTGTCTTTTTTGAATATTCGGAAAACATATTTATATGAAAATATGGTTTTGGAATTTTTATGAATTTTTGGAATTATTTATGATTTTGAGTGGTTTTTTTTAATATTGGGAAAATATATTTACATGAAAATAAAGTTTTGGAATTATTTATGATTTTGAGTTAAGTTTTTTTTTTGTATTGTGAAATATTTATATGAAAATACTATATATATATATATATATAATACTATAATATATATATGTATATATATATTTAAAGGTTTTTAATTTTGTGAACATCAAAATAATTTTAAGAGAATTATTAGTTGTTTATTACTCCATTTTTATACAGATAGGCCTTCCTTTGAGTGAGCTTTTCGTCTACACTTTGTTTCTCTGCTTAACAGCTGGCGTGCACCTTCAACTGCCATATGGTTGAAATTTTTCGTGCAACTCTTCCTGTTTTCTTCCACGACCATTTCTGTTCCTCCTGTTTTCGCTTTCTGCTCTTCCTGTTCTCTTCCACGCTCTGCTGCAATAATGTTTTCATGCTCTTCCACTAACTGCTGCAATGATGTGTCTCGTTTTTACTATGCAATCTGTTGTGCACGACCTAGCCATCGGTTATTCAGTATACCCTGTTTACAGCCTCATTTTATTGTTCAGAAATCGTTTGCTGAAGTGCTCATAGTTCTTATGTTCAAATTTCAGGTTAGTGCTCTCAAGAACAAACACGGAATCGAACTCGGGACTGGTTGCGGCGTCGCCGAAATGGGCCTGGCCCTGCTCGGCCTCGACGTGGTCTTGACCAACATCGCCCCCGTTCTGCTCGCCCTCAAATGCAACGTGAAGAAAAACACGGCGGCGACCTCCCTCGCCTCATCCGAAAAACCGGGATCCCGCATTGGAAGAGTGAAGATTTCTCAGCTCTATTGGAACAACGAGAAGTAGATTTAGGTACTGAAGCCTCCATTTGATTTCATTGTTGTCACGAATGTTGTTTATTTGGAGAATACTGTGGAGCTTTTGATTTCCACCATGAATGCCTTTTTTGGAGCGAACACTGTAATTCTATTAGGTTATCAAATACGATCTCCAAAAGCCCATCAGCTTTTTTGGCAGATTTGCCCTAATTATTTCACTGTGGAGAAAATACCCCATGAGGATTTGCATCTGGAGTATGTGTATGAAGAAACTGATGTGTATATTCTCAGGATCCTGCGTTGGAAGAGTGGAGATTTCTCAGCTCTATTGGAACAACAAGAAGCAGATTCAGGTACTAAAGCCTCCATTTGATTTCATTGTTGTCACAGATGTTGTTTATTTGGAGAATACTGCGGAGCCTTTGATTTCCACCATGAATTCCCTTTCTAGAGCGAATACTGTAATTCTATTAGGTTATCAGATACGATCTCCAAAAGCCCATAAGCTTTTTTGGCATATTTGTCCTAATTATTTCACTGTGGAGAAAGTACCCAATGAGGATTTGCATCCGGAGTATGTGTATGAAGAAACTGATGTGTATATTCTCAGGAAAACAATGACCTAAGTGTGGGTAAAACAAGGTTTTCCAGGGTTTAGGCATGGGGCGCAAATTGTATATGGGTTATAAAGTAGAGGGCGCATAAAATACCTGGCCCTGTTATGCAAAAACTCTGATCAGATTGCCACTAGGGGAAATCTTAGGCAGATCCTATTTTCGGAATTGGGTTGTCCAATTTTGTTTTTCCGCAGGACAACGTTGCAGCTTTTGAGGTCGACATTCTTCTTTATGTGTGCGAGCATGAAGCCTCCCGGGCGAAAGGCGGCCGAAGAAGGCCAAAAAAAGGGTCACTATCATATTCCATTATATATAATGCTTTGAGAACCGGATCTTCCATTGATGTTTATTTGTGTAAGAAACCCAAACCCTTAAGCCCTTTTAGATTATACAAAATGGCTTGTGTTTGTTAATGTACTAATAGTCCATTTGGTGGATTGTTTGCAGTCTCCTTACACTTTTTCACTTAATGCTGAATTTGCTACCACACCCCAATCCAATTTTTAAAAATATTTACAAACTATTTCAGCGCTGAAAAATACCTTTCGTGAATGAAACTTTAATCCCAGCCATTGATATTTACCTGCTTTTGCATTCTAAATACACCCTTGGAGTCCAGTCAAACAGAATAGTATTTGGGGCTTTCGTTATTAGTACACTGGATATGCCCATCTCAGAACAATTGTCCTTGGGCCATTTACCCTTTTTTCTTATATTTTAACTTATCCATGTTGATTATAGTCTGCAGATAGAACTCTGGATGCACCAGACCTTGTGGATGATTATTACTTGAACCTACTGGACTAGAGTTTGAACAATGTGTTGTCCATAGCCCTTGGCAATATTGTATACCTATGGGATGCTTCAAATAGTTCTATATCGGAGCTTCTGATTGCAGACGATGAAGAAGGCCCTATTACTAGTGTTAGCTGGGCACCTGATGGGAGGCACATTGCCATTGGGTTGAATAATTCTGTTATACAACTATGGGACTCTTCATCTGATAAACAAGTAAATAAAATCTCCTTATCTCTTCAAGGTTTTTTCATTCCAATGTAATGGCAATCTCCAAATTTTGACATGGATAAAATTGCAGTTAAGAGCATTGAAAGGTCATCATGCACGTGTTGGTGCCCTTGCTTGGAATGGTCATATTCTTACGACAGGAGGATGGGATGGGATCATAATCAATCATGATGTTCGTATGTGAGAGCACATTGTTCAAACATACCGAGGGCATGACCAGGAGGTTTGTGGATTGAAATGGTCTCTTTCTGGCCAACAACTTGCAAGTGGGGGGAATGACAATCTACTGTACATTTGGGATCAGAGCATGGCATCCCATAATTCTACCTCTCAATATCTCCACCGCTTAGATGAACACTGTGCAGCAGTCAAGGCCTTGGCATGGTGCCCCTTCCAAAGCAATCTTTTAGCATCTAGTGGAGGGAGTGCAAACAGGTCTATAAAGTTTTGGAATACTCACACAGGTGCCTGCTTAAATACCATAGACACTCATTCCCAAGTTTGTTCATTACTCTGGAATAGGCATGAACATGAGTTACTGAGTTCACATGGATTTAGTCAGAACCAATTAACCTTATGGAAGTGCCCATCTATGGTGAAGATTACTGAACTTACAGGTCATACTTCTCGAGTTCTTCATCTGGCACAGGTATGGAAATTAATTTATTTTTATGAGTACTTATGCATTCATTTTTCATTTTAGGAATGGATTTGTCCTCATGATCCTTCTTATGCCTTAACCTCTTCAAAGCCCTGATGGGTACACAGTTGCATCAGCTACAGCAGATGAAACACTCAGGTTTTGGCAAGTATTTGGAGTTCCTGATACCTCAAAAAGGGCGAAGAGTAAAGATGAAAATGGGGCTTTCAGCAAGTGTCATACTTACATCCGCTAATAAGAATCTTTCTATATTTATGAAATGAGGATGTTTAACTCAAGGTAGTAATTAAATGTTCTGTTTTCTATTTCACATAGCTCTTCTGCAGCCTGTTGGATTGCCATGGAGCATGTTCCACTTTCTTCAATGTAATATGCTACAGTTTCTTCTTTCTTTCTTCTCGTATACCATGAACTTTGAATTTATCTTTTGTGAAACCTAATTGAACAATGTTGCAATAGCTTTCTAAGATAAGAACCACTCCTTCAGCTGCATCGTAAAGATTAAAATGGTTTTGGCAAGTCTTTGGAGCCCCATATTCTTCAATGAAGGTTCTGAAAATGATACATTATGAGTGTCAGCAAGTATGTCATTCACATCAACAAAGAAACCTCCACGCCTCCTCCACTCATGGAATGATTCACATTCTACAAAAAGGCTTCACGCCTCTACTCAATCTTATAGGTAATTCTTGAATGATTTATCTTCTTCATTTTGCTATGACGCGCTTATTATGTAATTTCTTACCTGAGATAAATTCTATATCTATATTGCTATAGAATTTTAGTTCTGTATCTATATTGCTATCTCATTTGTATAATTTTTTTGTAATATTTTACATTGTATCGTAGTTCAGTTCCTTAGGCTTGCAAAATTCACCTCTCACATATATTCATTCAAGAGATCAGTAAAGCATTTTTTAATAGACATTAATCAAAAAAATAGTCACATACATAGGTGCTTGAAACTTGAAAGAACTCCATGAATTACCCTGGCTTGTGGCTACAACTCTCAACCTTACAAAAATATTGACTGTGACAGAAGAATTGAAAAACTGACTAAAGAACTCCATGCATACCAGGTATTGATGATATAGCCATGAATGAGTAGACACTAAATTGAGAGCTTCTAATGTGCTGCTAGGACAAGTGATATTCATCATCATTTGCTATGCCCCTGTTGCAAGATCCTATCTCATGGAACTGTTGGTCTGATCAGTTATCTTTGTCCTCTGACACCTTACATATTTTGAATGTTTGTTAAAGTTGTTCATGCTCATTGGTTCTATGATCTATCATATCATTCCTCCCATTTGCTGGTATCTGTTATTGGTCTGTTGGACTGATCAACCATATTTATCTTTTTTTATTAAAACAACCATATTTATCCTATATTCATATGCTTCCCAAATTAGTTTAAGTTGTGGCTTTTTTGTTTTGTCTGATTTCCATTCGGTGCTTGTGCTTTGATTTGAAACTTCACTGTTTGTGTTAATTGTTGTGACTGCATTCATCTTTCTTTTTATGAATGGATTTGTCCTCATGATCCTTCTTATGCCTTACCTCTTCAGAGCCCTAATGGGTACACAGTTGCATCAGCTGCAGCAGATGAAACACTCAGGTTTTGGCAAGTATTTGGAGTTCTTGATACCTCAAAAAGGGCGAAGAGTAAATATGAAAATGGGGCTTTCAGCAAGTGTCATACTTACATCCACTAATAAGCATCTTTCTATATTTATGAAATGAGGATGTTTAACTCAAAGTAGTAATTAAATGTTTTGTTTTCTATTTCACATAGCTCTTCTGCAGCCTGTTGGATTGCCATGGAGCATGTTCCACTTTCTTCAATGTAATATGCTACAGTTTCTTCTTTCTTTCTTCTCGTATACCATGAACTTTGAATTGATCTTTTGTGAAACCTGATGGAACAATGTTGCAACAGCTTTCTGAGACAAGAACCACTCCTTCAGCTGCATCGTAAAAATTAAAATGGTTTTGGCAAGTCTTTGGAGCCCCATATTCTTCAATGAAGGTTCTGAAAATGATACATTATGAGTGTTAGCAAGTATGCCATTCACATCAACAAAGAAACCTCCACGCCTCCTCCACTCATGGAATGATTCACATTCTACAAAAAGCCTTCACGCCTCTACTCAATCTTATAGGTAATTCTTGAATGATTTATATATGTAATTTCTTACCTGAGATAAATTCTATATCTATATTGCTATAGAATTTTAGTTCTGTATCTATATTGCTATCTCATTTGTATAATTTTTTTGTAATATTTTACATTGTACCATAGTTCAGTTCCTTAGGCTTGCAAAATTCATCTCTCACATATATTCATTCAAGAGATCAGTAAAGCATTTTTTAATAGACATTAATTAGAAAAATAGTCACATACATAGGTGCTTGAAACTTGAAAGAACTCCATGAATTACCCTGACTTGTGGCTACAACTCTCAACCTTACAAAAATATTGACTGTGACAGAAGAACTGAAAAACTGACTAAAGACCTCCATGCATACCAGGTATTGATGATATAGCCATGAATGAGTAGACACTAAATTGAGAGCTTCTAATGTGCTGCTAGGACAAGTGATATTCATCATCATTTGTTGTGCCCCTGTTGCAAGATCCTGTCTCATGGAACTGTTGGTCTGATCAGTTATCTTTGTCCTCTGACACCTTACTTATTTTGAATGTTTGTTAAAGTTGTTCATGCTCATTGGTTCTATGATCTATCATATCATTCCTCCCATTTGTTGGTATCTGTTATTGGTCTGTTGGACTGATCAACCATATTTATCTTTTTTTATTAAAACAACCATATTTATCCTATATTCATATGCTTCCCAAATTAGTTTAAGTTGTGGCTTTTTTGTTTTATCTGATTTCCATCCAGTGCCTGTGCTTTGATTTGAAACTTCATTGTTTGTGTTAATTGTTGTGACTGCATTCATCTTTCGTTTTATGAATGGATTTGTCCTCATGATCCTTCTTATGCCTTACCTCTTCAGAGCCCTGATCGGTACACAGTTGCATTAGCTGCAACAGATGAAACACTCAGGTTTTGGGAAGTATTTGGAGTTCCTGATACCTCAAAAAGGGTGAAGAGTAAAGATGAAAATGGGGCTTTCAGCAAGTGTCATACTTATGTCCGCTAATAAGCATCTTTCTATATTTATGAAATGAGGATGTTTAACTCAAGGTAGTAATTAAATGTTATGTTTTCTATTTCACATAGCTCTTCTGCAGCCTGTTGGATTGCCATGGAGCATGTTCCACTTTCTTCAATGTAATATGCTACCATTTCTTCTTTCTTTCTTCTTGTATACCATGAACTTTGAATTTATCTTTTGTGAAACCTGATGGAACAATGTTGCAACAGCTTTCTGAGACAAGAACCACTCCTTCAACTGCATTGTAAAAATTAAAATGGTTTTGGCAAGTCTTTGGAGCTCCATATTCTTCAATGAAGGTTCTGAAAATGATACGTTATGAGTGTCAGCAAGTGTGTCATTCACATCAACAAAGAAACCTCCACGCCTCATCCACTCATGGAATGATTCACATTCTACAAAAAGCCTTCACGCCTCTACTCAATCTTATAGGTAATTCTTGAATGGTTTATTTTCTTCATTTTGCTATGACGCACTTATTATGTAATTTCTTACCTGAGATAAATTCTATATCTATATTGTTATAGAATTTTAGTTCTGTATCTATATTGCTATCTCATTTGTATAATTTTTTTGTAATATTTTACATTGTACCGTAGTTCAGTTCCTTAGGCTTGCAAAATTCATCTCTCACATATATTCATTCAAGAGATCAGTAAAGCATTTTTTAATAGACATTAATCAGAAAAATAGTCACATACATAGGTGCTTGAAACTTGAAAGAACTCCATGAATTACCCTGACTTGTGGCTACAACTCTCAACCTTACAAAAATATTGACTGCGACAAAAGAACTGAAAAACTAACTAAAGACCTCCATGCATACCAGGTATTGATGATATAACCATGAATGAGTAGACACTAAATTGAGAGCTTCTAATGTGCTGCTAGGACAAGCGATATTCATCATCATTTGTTGCGCCCCTGTTGCAAGATCCTGTCTCATGGAACTGTTGGTCTAATCAGTTATCTTTGTCCTCTGACACCTTACATATTTTGAATGTTTGTTAAAGTTGTTCATGCTCATTGGTTCTATGATCTATCATATCATTCCTCCCATTTGCTGGTATCTGTTATTGGTCTGTTGGACTGATCAACCATATTTATCCTTTTTTTATTAAAACAACCATATTTATCCTATATTCATCTACTTCCCAAATTAGTTTAAGTTGTGGCTTTTTTGTTTTGTCTGATTTCCATCCAGTGCCTGTGCTTTGATTTGAAACTTCGTTGGTTCTGTTAATTGTTGTAACTGCTTTCTCTGGGACCCTTGTCAGATTTTGGCCTCTCATACTGTCTGCCCCACTAATTGATATTTTTGCTGGTACTAAAATTTAACATACCCACATGTGTTTTCCAATACCTTTCTTTATGCTAAATAGTGTGGGTTTCAGTGCCAATAAAGTAGATTAAGTTCCATCATGGTTTCATCTATTTATTGCCACTTTCCAGTACATTTTGGTAATGAATTCATTTATTGATGAGTAAGAAATAACCAGATGAAAACCTTGTTTTCCCTATTCGTAAAGTTCTAAGGTAATTGAAAGGAGATACTTGTTAGGTTTCTTAAATTTAATGTGGCAGCATTTAGTCACTTAGTTTTATTCAGGGTTTGCAGATGATCTGTAATTTATTATGCATGGCTGATTGGTACTTAGCAAGTTAGCACTGCATTTGCCATATGTCTAACAAATGATTTTTGAAATTTTCATCCTTTTAGTCAACAATAAAGGGGACAATGAGGTATCAACAATGAATTCTGTTAAGGATCAATGGAAATCATTAAGATGAAATTCTAGTTTTGCCTCTTTTTAAAGGTACCTCCTTAGGCTATTTAAATGATATACTGTCAGGTATTTTAAGCTAATGTAGCAGAATTCAGTTAATCACAGAGGCTGAGTTTTCAGCTACTCTCTAATTTGTTATGCATGGTTATCTGATACTTAAGACTTCCATTTAATATGTGTCTAATGCTGATGAATTGCTTCTATTACTCAGTGATAATTTTTTTTATTGCAGTGCATCCTTCTGAATCAAAATCCTAGGCAAGGCATAAGGAACATGGGATCGTTGCAACATTCTAAGATGCACATGGATGGATTCAAACTCTCAACAGAAGAATCATACAGAGAAGACTAGCATGGTCCCTCCATTGCATTTTGTATTATGGTGCGCTTGTTTGTTGGTTCTGTACTTAGCTAATCGCACTACAATTTTGCAGCACATTTGACTTTTTAAGTAGCCCTTGTTGATACATCTATGTGTCATCTTTATATTATTTTATCATTTATGGCATGAGTTGCCTTGCAACTTCAAGTTCTTGTATTGCATTCTTCCGTCACTGTTACCTGATTGTAGCTCTTCGTTTCTGGCATGAATGATCAATATTTATTGATGTCTGTCACATTATTTTTCTTGGCATTTATAAATGCCAATAGTATAGTGGACATTTTTCCACCCTTCAACTTGACTGTTGGAAATCAACTTGACGCTCTTCTACAATTAGTGTTTTAGAAATTGGCAATTACCAAGTGATCCATAAATGGTAGGCTTGCCTGTCTGTCTCGCCAACATGGGTCCTTCTCCGTGGAATTAAAAATGTACGTCTTTGCAATCACTATAACACTGAGTTCAAGCTTCTTCCAGATCATCCTGTGATGAATAGCTCTGTTCCAGATCTGGTTTCAAGGCTACTTTTATTTGTTTAACAATGCCAAGTCTAATGCCCAACAACAGATACATGTTGATTCCATTTCAAATGTCAGCTAAAATACCACATTGTTCATTTAAATGTATCACTTTTTTCATCAACACATCTGCCAAATCATTATAAAGTCAAGTAATAAACAAGATGCTAATCAATAACATGCAGGAATGACTCTGTTTGCATTCAGATTCAAAATTTGTTTTACATGTTTGCAGTAGAATACCAATCTCACTGCCAAGTGGAGATTAGTGCACTTCGTTTATATTTGCTACTTCTTTGCTTTTGAATGGGGATAATGCTCTAGCATTGCAAGGCAGGGTTTTGTTTTTTGTGGTTCTGTTATGGCTCATGAATGGATGTGTTTACGGATTGAAATTTAAGGAAAATATGGGTTTATTGTAGCATATGAATGGGATGCATCCAAGCATTGAAATTTTAGAAGTTGGGTTTATTGTGCATATGAAATGGCATGTGTTCATGCTTTTGAAATTTTACTCAGAAAAAAGAAAAGATGGATTTGGTATTGCATATGAATGAGATGTATTCTTCATATATGCTTGGCCATCTATAGAGGTTTCTTGATTTTGGGTAATTAACTTATTCTAAAATGAAATAAGACATTCAATGTGTTCCTGAAAAGTAATTGCACAATGATCCAGTCCAAGAAAACAAGGTTTTCCACAAACCAATTACTCTTCTAGAAAAATTCAACAATTCCAATTTAATAATCCTATTGGCCCCTCTTTGTACCTTTTGGGACAACTGCTAGTCAATATTCATTAGCATGTTAAAGATATCACCGTAATCAATTTATAATGATAGTGGGAGTCATATCATTCCATTTTTCACAATTGTATTTATAATGATCGTGGGAGTCATATCATTCCATTTTTCAATACTCATTGGATTTAATAATGTTGACATTAATAAAAATTCAACGCTATTGATGCATATTTTTGGTTGAATTTTGATAGTTAAAAATGTGTGATTTTTTAAAAGATAAAATGATCTTTTAAAGATTAAATTAATAAATTAATTAGTTTTATTAATAAAATTTGAATAAAAATAATAAAAAATTAATATATATGTGTTTAAATTTTGATAACTAAAAAATACTTGACAATTAGATAAAGAAATAAAGTGGGAGTTTTTAAAATATTAAAGTAATGAATTAAATTGCTTGTAAATAAATATAATATTGAAAATCTTTATCACAATTTTATAGTAATTTTTTTTAGTTTAGTGGAAATAGAAAATAGAATTGCTGATCCTTGATATGATAAAGGGTGAAAGATTGTTAGAAAAGTCAATAGACATGTTTCTAATAAGTTTTTAAATTCAGACAAAATAAATAGGTGCAAAGTCTTAATTAAAACCAAAAAAAAAATACTATATAAATAAAAAATAATTGATTATTTTTACACCTATGTAAGCTAGATTCTATGAAATGTTGGAGGCAAATTCTCACTTATAAAACTAAAGAAAACAATATGATTCTCTTGAGGAATTAGAATTCCTACTTTAAAAATATTTACGACTTTATTAATGCCATGGATAACATTCAAACTCTTTCTATAAAGGAAGAAGTCTTTTTTTTATAGAAAGCATAGTTATTTACAACTTTACTAATGTCATTGACAATATTCAAACCCTTTCTAAATAAAGAGCTTTTTTCCTATAGAAGACAAAGAATTCCAAGTGAAGTAGTTCATAAAGGGGAAATATAAAGACATTGAAAGCTAATAAGCACAAATCTAAAAAATTGGAGGGTCTATCCTCATCCCTCACATCCACAAGTTCTTAGATTTTGCACTTGATCAAGGCTTCCCTAAACTTTCAACTCAAGGCCTCATTGTACTTATTTTAAAAAATGCGATAAAATCAATCCCTCTAATTATAAGACCATTACAATTAGCCCACTTTTAGCTGAGTTACGTGGAACTATTTTGGAAAAGAAGATCAATGTATGGCTAGAAAATAAAGGAAATAGAGCTAAAGGACAGGCCAAATTTGGGACCTATCATTCAACTAAGGACCATCTTTTTATGCTTAGAATCATTCCAAAAGAGTGTTGTAATAATAAAATCAATCTCGTGTTATTTCATGGACTTTAAAATACTTTTAAAATAGTGCCTAGAACTAACCTTTAGAATAGATCAGAAGAGCTAAAAGTTCTTTTAGAGTTGAAAGTTGTGGTAATGTGATTGTACGAGAACATTATTTCCAAGTTGGGAGCATTAAGGGTTGGTAAAAAAAAAATTGTAATATAAGAGTCAAGCAAGGTTGTCCCTTATTCCCTACTCTTTTTTACATATACATTGATAAGTTATAGGGTTGTTTGGAAAAAAAAATCAACATTGTTAATATAAAAACAAACTCTCATGAGCTCCATAGTGAAATGTGGCATTGGACAATTTCTAAAACCTCGTGGGTTTAAAGAATTTTTCATCTTTGTGGCACTAAGAGATTTGAAAATGAAAAAAAATAATTCTTAAAATGTAATGTATATGCCTACATTAAATCACAATTTCAAGATATTTGTTACAATATCAAACTTCATTACCTTTTTAATTCATCAAAACTATATTGATTTATTAGGGTTCTCTTAACAAATTTCATACACACAATTAAAATTCTAAAGAAACCAAGCAATTTCCTTATTTTTCTTAGGGTCCAATATTCCAAATTCAGTGTTAGTGGACATTAATTATCATCGTCATCAACAACAAAAACAACAATTACATTTTAACTATTCAATATCAAATTGGCCTAGAAACATTAAAAAGCATCATTTTCTATCCTTAATTGCTTTAATAATAGGTATACAAATCACATTACTCCATTTTCAATAGTTACAAATGACATTTTGCTTTTGTTAATAGCAAAAATACTATAATCATACAATGATATGTGGTTTAATGGTAAGTTTCAATGGTGAAACTAATGAGACCGTGGTTCAAATCTCATTGAGTATATGGTCTACTATGATCTCGGCTCAAGGAGTAGACTCCCTACTCTCTGAGAGTCTCGGCTCTTGCTAAATCATAAGATCTAGTATATTTGGCCTGTGGGTCATTGGATATACTCTTGGTGTTATAAGGCAGCAACGAGGATTAATCCTGGGCCTCGCCTAGATTAGTCTAAGGAGTTAACGATTTACTATGGTTTAAAAAAAATACTATATAATCATTTTATAACCAAATTATTATCATGAAAAGTATCAAAATTTCTTATATATGCATTATTTGATTATTGAGTTCAATTTTTAATGGAAAAAAATCAAAATTTTATAAATAATATCAATGGTTATCTTAATTCAATTATGTGAATATTAATACTCCATTCCATGGTGGTATTTGAAAGACTCGTGTTCTAAATTTAATACGTTTAGGTATTTTTTGCTATATTTTATGGTCAAATTTTCCCAAAGTTCAACAACAATTTGTTGGAATCACAAGTTTGAGTTGTGAAATATGCATTATTTGAGTGCTCCAAGCATTTTTCAAGGCATTAAATCCATTTATGCATTCAAAAAGAAATTTTAAACAACAAAATACCATGATTTGAGTAAACGCGTTATTGTTGATTTCCAATAAAAAACAATGAAAACATAGAAGGGTTAGACTATACTTTTAAATATATTTCTCTCATAAGTCATATTACTCCAATTTCAACACTCAATGAATTCAATAATGTTGATATTAGTTAAAATGTGATACTTATCTTTTGTTAAAGATCACGTGTGAGACTTTTTCCCCAGATGGGGTGTTAAAGAGACATGACTATAATGAGCACCTGGTGCCACCATACCCTCGTCTAGCCGTAAATGAGACAAGTGGATCGCCATCGTTCCCTCTTCTCATGCTAAGCACACATGATTCATAAATTTTCATCGATATTTCACTAGATAATTCGTCACAACAGATCTCATAAAAGTATACTTAAATATCTGGAATTTATACCATGCGGGTTATTTTTCCTTAGACTTCTCAATTTATTAAGTTACTATTTCATACATGCAATATGTAAAATGTGGAACAAAGCTAACAAACAAAAATAAAATCACTCACAACCATAAGAACACAAGATATACCCTAGGAAACCCTTTCAGGAGAAAACCTAGCTAAAAGGTGAGGCTACTCTACTCTAACCCTTGTTGACCCTGCGGCCTCCTTGTGTGTTGTGAGTTAATTGGGGGGGAGAGGGGGTCTGGAATTAGAGTCCACTAGTGTAGACCCACTTTGGTATTTGAGGTCTAGGACTGACCATAAGGGGGAAATGTCACAAATCACAAGAAGGGTCAGGAAGGGCCTGTGTTTACTTTAATGTGGCAGTGCCACATGGCAACCCATTTATGACGTATCCTAATATGACTGTTAAACTTCAAGGGAGCATAATTTTCAAACCAGGAGCCAAATTAAGATATAAAAATTTTATAGTCGAAAAGCTCTCGACCGGTTGAATGGAATGGTAGCGTCAGTTTTGAGTTTTAATTACATTGGAAAAAAAGTGGAATTTTGTAACCCCGTCTTCATTATAAATCTTGGAGGTTGGGTCAATTCAAAAGGTAACGCATCCCACATCGTGAGATAGTTCAAGGGGGTGGGAGGTAGTGTTACAAGAAGTTAAAGTTCCTCTTGTTGCTACGTAGGAAGGGACTCTACAGGATCATAATTGGGATAGAAACTAAGACTACAATAGCCATTGTGAAAAAAAAAAAACTTCAATGGGATGGATGAAGCTTATGGGATTATATGTTTGTCAATAAACCCGAATTTGTTGCTTCATATTGATGAGTGGAAAACTCATAAGGAACTGTGGACCAAATTGGAGGATTTATTTGGAAAGAAAGGTGGGTTGAGGGGACATCAGCTTGAGAATGAATTGATCATAATGACTCCAACCAACTAGGAGGCCCTACAACACTACTTCTCCAAATTTAAGACATTGATGGCTTAGGTAAAAGCTTGTGGCATAAATAGGGATGAAGAAGATCTCATTTTGGTTCTTTCTAAGATAGGACCTAAGTACTATGTTTTTATCTCTTCTTTCCATACTACAAAATTATCTATAGGTAAAAATTGAAAGATGTCATTATTATATGAGTTTAGTGAGTCTCTAATATAAGAGAATAGTAAGCTCATACTCATGGGGACTCTCAAGTCTGCCAAGCACATGCACTTTAGCACAAGAAACAAACAAGAAGACTAATTAGAAGAAAAAGAAGAATGAACCAAAGAACAAGAAGGAAGCTAAGAAAAAACCTACTAAGGAGAGTTCAAATTTCAAGAGAGGAAAGGGAAAGAAGGAAAAGAAGAAGTGTTCTTACTATAATAGGGGGTTCCATCTTGAGATTTTTTGCATGAAAAAAAACCATTGATCAGATGGCATAGATACTCCAACAATATCACTTGGACAATTTCAAACTAGATAATGCCAAGAAGAAGAAGGGGGACCAACCGCAAGAAGACATGGGTAAGGGTCATGCATTGCTAGAAGCTACATCATATTTGAGTTCTTGGATGCTTCATTCAAGAGCCACATGCCACATGGCTTCTTCAACAATTTATTTTTCTCACTTAAAGGCTTGAACTAGACTACCCATATTTTTGGGATATGATACAACTATGGAGGTTTATGGAGAGGGGAGAATTGACTTGAAGCATGGAAATTTTATCTAGGTATTATATGTTCCTCATATTTCAATTAACCATCTTTCCATTTATTAGATCACTCATATAGGGTTAGGTAAGAAAGTAGAATTTACTCTAAATATAGTGGTGATATCCAATATGTCAAATGATTCTAGAGTTTTTATCTGAAAGGCGAACCATCATTCTCGATTATACACTTTATCTCGCTTTATTCCTAAATCTGATTTTTTCTCTTTTAACACATTCTAATGAGGAGAGAAGGTTATGGCATGAGAGATATGGTCATCTTAATTATAAATATTTGGATAAATTATCCAAACAAGGAATGGTTGAAGAGTTTCCCAACATTAAATACATAAATGGAGTTTGTCAAGGCTGCATACTTGGAAAGCATCCCGAAGAGGAGTTTGTGATAGGAAAGGGAAAGTGTAATAGTCGAGGTAAAAAGTTCACGTAATAAAAGTTAATAAAGGCAAAATAAGACCACGGTTAAGGGACACTTATTCCAAGTTGAATGTTGGGGAAAGATATCCTAGTGGGCATCAATGGATGTGTGTTTTGGCTAAGGATATTGGAAAAGGCTAAGGCAAAGGCATTAAAAGGAAAAAGGGCATTTTTGGCACATTTGTTTATGAGAATAAAGGAAATTAGAAGAAAAGGAAGGTGAAGGTCACAGGTTGCATGTGAGGAGGAAATTTAAGGAAAATAATGGAAAATGAAGAAATTAGAGGGCTCATTCATAAAAAGGTTTCTGAGGATCAATTGGTAGCCTTTTGTCAGTTCAAGTTTGGAGCTATCTCATTATTCTCTCTCTCTCTCACACACTTTGGGTCACTTAGATTTTTCTTGGAGCACTCTAGCTTTGGATCAAGGAAGGAAAAAGAAAGCAAAGGGAAAAGAAGGAAAGCAAGGATCAAGGAAGAAGAGCGGGATCAGGCAGCTTCAACAGGAATACTTGCAGATAACATATTGCATGTGTGATTTTCTAGCTAGTTTGGACATGCATGGATTTGCATGTTGGTGTATGGTTCTCTTGATGTCGGTGGCATGGTTTTGTTGGGTTATGATAGTGGTTTTCAACCTAGCCTTGCCTTTTTCCAAATGCCATGGTGTTGGGATGTTTATTTTGGTTTTGAACTTGGTTTGTTGGATGGATTTCAGAATTTGGGGTGGAGGTGGTCTCAAGTTTCATTCCCAAAGGCCTAGGAATCCCTTGACTAGTTTTGGCGGGATACACGGTAAATCCTAAGGGAGGAGTCTCAGTTTAGGGCCTGGTGATCCGGGTTTGGATTGTAGTGTTAGAGTCAGTATTTGCATACTACCATCAGTGATCAAAATTGCTCTTTTCATATTCATTTTAGGTGTCCCACTTAGAAATTTTTTATCATTCCACTAGGTTATGCAAAAAAAATTAGTCACTGACGGTAGTCCTAATCCAAAAACATCACTCTTCCATAAATGTGATTACTCGCTGGCATATTTTCATATCTTGTTGATTTTACATCATCCATAAAGTTATTTTTATCATGCCATTTGTATCAGTCATGAGGTCATTATGTCATCTTGAAATTTAGTCCTTCGAGGTCTTATTAGATCTTTTAGGGTTTTTCAAGGTTTCATTAGGTCATTAAGGTTGCCAAGGTACCATTCCATTGCATAAGACCAGTAAGTAAAGGGTCATAAAATAACATCCCGTCACCATGTGAAGGTGATTTGTAAAGAGAAATACTTATTTCATTATGTAATTTTATGTCTTTCAAATGTAATAATTTCACCATCCCAAGTTGTTAACTCAGTGTTCCAAAGATGCCAAACCATCAAAAGATCAATTTTTCAAAGGGAGTATTCAAGTGAAAGGGTAAAGTTTCAAAGGGTTAAGTGCATGCCAAAGGGAGTTGTCTTTTCCCATGGGTGTCCAAATCATCATTTTCCACAAGCATTAAACCCTAATTTCCTCACCCATTGAGCTAAGGTTGGCTATGGAATCAGAGACATCTAAGTATATCAGGCATAAGGGAGGTCATTTCAGCAATTATGAGGCCATTACAACTCATACACATCATGTCTCCATCATTTTTCAATAAGTCATTCCAAGGGATAAATCATTTGCCACACATAGGGCCAGTTTTTCTTCAAACTATGTTTTAGACCAACCAGGGATGAATTTGGAAAAAGTGAGAGAGGTTTTTGTCCATAATAGGCCAAGACTGAAAAACCTCCTTCACATTTTACACAGGTGTCATGGTTTTAGAGAAATGTCGAAAATACAGTTGCTACAAGAGAGTTGCTGCACTTCTATAATGACTTTGGGAAAATCAGTTTTTCTTCTACCTGGATTGTCCAAATGACTTGCTTGATGAGTCAACTAATAACTAGAGGGAAATATAATATCTTTCCAATGCACTATCATGATCTCAATTTGTAGTTGAGGAAGACCTCCAAAAGTGTCCTGCAAGAGAACACTTCATTTTTGCACCCTCATTCTGCACTTTTTGACTAGTCTTGGGAGAAATGACTTTTCAGGGACTATAATTGATCATTTTCAGTGCTTGATAGGTCCATTGTGTAGTCAAGAGAGAGACCTTTCCAACGAGATATCATGGGCTCAATTTGAACACTAGGAAGGCAGTCAAAATCAACCTGAAAGTTGGAGGGCGTGTTTGCCTAAGGGCGTTGCGTGATGGGAGAAGGTGATGTGCGTCTATAGGGTCAAGGGCGCATTTTCTAGTTTGAGCCTAAGTTAATTTTAACAGTGTTGCATGCTTGTAGGTTGAAGGGCATGCTTGCTAAGGGTGTTGTGCACTGGGAAAAATTGTTGCGTGTTTGGCCAGAGGAGCCTGGCAAAACCTAGGGGTGCCAAAACATCATTTCCTCCACCTGCTCAAAGCCACAAAGGCTTAAACTACCTACATTCAACAAGTAAGTGGCCTGGCATCTCTTTTTCTCCATCAATTAAGCAAATTGGCACTCTAAAATTTGAAACCCTAGCAAAGCTCCCTTCCATGATTCCAAAATCACTACTTTGACCATTTTGGGGCATTGTTGATCAATTGACCTCCTGCGTCACTTGTTGTTCAAGTGACCTCCTGTGTCATTTGCTGTTCGATTGACCTCCTCTTATTCAATCCACTTGGCTCCTCCATCTCATCATATCATTATATATCAAATTTTCATCATTATGAGCATTATGATCAATGGGCATTAATGGGCAATCATGTATCAAAGAATTTGCCATCATAATCACACACACTGCTATATTGACATCAATGACAAATTGACCAAGCAAGAGGAGAGAAGGAGACTTGACATGTTTGCTGAGGCATCCCTACATGCCTCTAATCTTTGATCAGCTATAAAAACACATTTTTGGGTAATTTGAGCATTTTGGGGCATGAAGTCACTTGCTGAGATTTTCAGACAATTTTTAGCACAGTCATGGGGTCAATTTTTAGCTCTTTTTTGGGGCATCCAATGAGGAAAAGGTCAACATTTTTGGGTTTCTAGTGATGAGTACATACACCATGTACTTTTTCTAAGGATTTGGAGGAGAACTGATTGGTTAAAAAAGGCCAAAAACCATCAAAAAATGACCTTTCTGCCCTCTTTTTGGCCTGGGCGCTATGCACTAAGCAGTGTTGGGAGAATTGATTTTTGACTACGCAAATGAGATCCAGATTCATAAATTCAAGTTGTTCTGGAAAGTAGACAGGCAGAGCTTTCCAACAAGCTATTGTAGGCCTAATTTGGACATCGGGAAGGCCTCCAAAAGTGTAGCGTAAGTTGAAGGGTGTGCCTGGCATTGGCGTTGCGCGCCTAGCACTGGTGCTGCGCGTTTGACAAATTGTCCAGTTTTTCACTGTTTTGTCCCAGTTTTCACTTCCACCTTGGAAAATCATGATTTTATCCTTGTAATTGATCAGTTGAATGTAATTATGATGCTTCTAGAGCTTAATAGGGTAGATTCATCAGGTAAAACAAGTTCATGAGGTGTAATGTATCAGTTTGTTTAGGTTAGGGATGAGTCACTTTGACCACCCTATTTTCTTGTTTTCAGTTTAGACCTTGTTAGGAACAACTCCTCTTCTCATGGATTCGACCCCTTAAGCTTAGGATGAGTTGTTTGAGGTCTATATGATGTATTTTCTCAGTCATTGTAATGGTTGGACTCAGTGGGATGCTTAGGATTTGATAGACATCATTTTGTACCAGTTATAGCAGGAGATTAATGAAAAATTGCAGTTATTTCTTTGGGATCCATGTGGTATGATGCTCAGTTCAGTTTTTCTTATGTTTTCATGTGTTAAATGTATTGGTGACTCCATTTCATCATTTCATACTCTTCATGTGAATGTATACAAGTCTGAAAGGCAGAATCCATAAATTTTATGCTCTATTTTGGGTAGATATTTCAGAGTCTATGTTTTCTTCAATTTAGGAAAAATCCACGACATTTACATGCTTTTCCTAGCCCCTCACCTGTCTTTTCACCTCAGCCATCAAACCCTGAGGTTCTGATAATTGTGCCTACCTTGCCCATCGAACACCCTACAATTTTGACCTAATTTCCTTGCCCTAACTGTTTGGCTCCTCCTGATCCAACAAAACCCCTTCAAAATCAAATCAAACATTGTGCTACTATACCTAGCCTAATATTAGTTTCTAGATCCAGTAAATTTGGCTGAGATCCTTACAGAGAGAGCCCTCTCCTAGCCTAGTAGGGCTAGCTACTTGGTTAGGCGTGGTTTGTGGTTACCCCAGAATTGCCTTATTCATCCTGAGGTTCAATCCAGGTGCAAAACATAATGGCGACCATACTTGGGGAACGAGCGAAAGGTTTCGTATTCCCTGGGAAATATCATCAAAGTTCAGATCTAGATCTGATTGTTGATGGTGGACAACAATCAGGCACAGGAAGGCTGAAATCATTCACCTGGTGACTCCAAATAAGTTTCGATATCATATCCAAATACTCCACTAGAGGATGAATCCGACCAACAGAAACATGAAAGGACAATATGGAAAGATCAGGTATTCAAGCTAAAATTTCATCCGAGACATTATGTTCTTTGTCATCAATTATTTTTTCTCTTTTCCTGAGAATGTCAAAAAGGTTTTACAAAGTATATTGCATTTGAGAAAATATCCTAGACCTGCATGTGATTCCTTCCCTTAAAAGATTGTGAAAACAAATCCTTTTTACGCCTTTGATCTTGATCAAGACCCTTATTTTGAATCATATGATGACCATTTTTAACTTGATGAGCCTAAAGAGACCAAGACTAATTCTACAGCTTCTGTACATACTCCTACACCTTGTAAAATTCCAGATCGATACAAACAACTCATCTTACCTCCTATACTTCATGCTTTCCCTGAAAATCATTACCTATACCTGTCAAGGTTTGATGGTGAATATGGCAATATCACTGCTGAGAGACATATGTAGAATTTTGAGACTTTCCTCGACCTTTTTGAAGTCGACGAAGAGGATGTCAGTATCAGGCTATTCACTCTTTCTTTGCAAGGAAAAATCAAGAGTTGGTTCAAAAACCTGCCTGATGCGAGCATCTCATATTTCCAGCAGTTCGTCAAAGTTTTCCTCAACAAGTGGGTAGTCAAACAAAACCCTTTCCTGATTCTAGAAGAGTATAACCAGCTGAAAAGACTGTCAGGGGAGACAGTACAACAGTTTCCTGCCTGGTTTAACCAAGTCTATTTTTCGATGCCTGCTAATATATGGCGTCCTCCTGGATCCGCTCTCTTGCACTACCCAGATGCCTTGATCTGGAAATGGAGTTTCAGTTGAGGGAAAGGAACCTTGCAACACTTGAAGACATGCAAAATAATGCAGTAGATGTTGAGGCTAATCTGTTGATCAGAAGGGCAAAGCTAAAGGAAGAAGAGAGGGAGAACATTGTAGAGCACCTAACATATTTAGAGGTAAAGCTCAACATTTTGGTAATTAAAATGGAAGAAATGATGCAAAGAATCACCTCGAGAGATGAATTTTCTATTCAAGATCACCATGACCCAGCTGTCCTAGAAAAAGAAAAGATTGCTAGCCCTAAAATTTTTCTTGCTAATCCTAGCTACCATAGATTTGAAAATGGATTTGTAGATCAATCCGAGGAGAAACAATCTGATAATATAATGAGTATGATTGATGACATTACTTATATTGATGATTTGCCAAAGTTTGATCAGTACGAAAATTATTATGTTCTCCAAACAAAAGCTAATCTTGCAGAGCGATCAGCAATTGGGTTGTCGGAGGAGGAAGTTCAGTTTCAGTAGCTCGACTACAGTAATCAGCTAAAGCATATCAGCTATGACAGTGATGAGGAAAGTGCAGAAAATTTGGAAGTAAGTGAAGGATCTTTTTCTCTTTGTTTTACTTCATTTCAGTTCATCAGGGGTAACTTTGATGTGATCAGAAATCAACACTCATTGAGTTTTGATCTTGACAATTAACAGGATAATAATTTTTTTTATCAGAGCTCCTTACCCTTGTGTTTCTCCTCATTTGCAAAAATAAAAGAAAACTATAAGCAAGCAGATAAGCGAGTGGTCAACACTATAAATGATAAACCTTCTCATGAATTGGTCGAGGAAATCATTTGCGACATAGAAGCCTTCCTAGCTCTAGATTTGCCGCCACCGAGCTCCTTTGAATTTCAAATTGCAGATGAAGGCTTGGAAGCTGAAACATATGATCAAATGATGCAAGATGACTCTGTACCACTATGTTTTGAAACATTTCAATTTTTAAAGAAAAATTTTCATAATATCTCTAAAGCAAAGGATGAGCAGCTTGTAGAGTGTCATGCAGTCTCATTAAAGCTAATGGAAAAATAGGTTGCAACAATCTTTGCAATTTTTTCATGACCCAATAGTTGATATGTTGGATGATATCTGTAGTAAAAGTCCTTCTCCATTAGCTAACTATGAGCCTGAAAAGAATGTTGATATACACTTGATCCGACAACTGACTTCATTGTCTTGTTCAATAGGAATTTCATTACAAAGCTCATACCAGGATTTGCAATCATATTAGGAGAGTAATGAAGAGTATTTTTGTTTTGTTGTTGATCATCAAGAAAAAATAGTCATTCGTGAGTTTCAGGATCCTTTTGTCAATTTGCTGCAGTCATCAAAGAAAGAAAACATAGATGTTAGGAAAATTTTAAAACGAAAGTACAAGACTACCTGGAGCGGAGCAGTAACGTATTAGACGGGCTCAAAATCAATATGTATTCCTATGAAGATACTTTTGCAGCATTCTTGATGTCAGCAGGTGGGCTTGTGCTTTGCAATTTCATCAAGATTCAATATGTTGACAAATTTTCATGGGAGTTGCCTTTCAATAGTTATCTCTTCTTGCTCATAAACAAGCACTTGCGAAGAAATCAAACAGCAGCCAGAATGCTTACTTGGTTGCATTGGTTGTTTCATTTCACTTGATCAAGTGATGAATGGAACAGTTAGAGTAGGTTTTATTGAATAAGCTCCATTTTGAGCATCTTTTTTAGTTTGTCAGTTGTGTTTTACTACTGAGTCAGTTTTTAGTTGAGTAAAAGTCAGTTTGTGTCTTTGAGTCATTAGTATTCAGTTATGTATTTCAGATTGAGTTTTTTTTTACTCCATGCCTAATGGATAAGGCTACTTGGTCTACGGTTTTCTTGGCACCTCCAAGGATCTACCATCCCCAATGGAGCCAATGTTAGAGCCAGTATTTTCATATTGCCGTCAGTGATCAAAATTGCTCTTTTCATATTCATTTTAGGTGTCCCACTCAGAATTTTTTTATCATTCCACTAGGTTATGCAAAAAAAATTAGTCACTGATGGTAGTCCTAGTCCAAAAAAATCACTCTTCCCTAAATTTGATTACTTGCTGTCATAGTTTCATATCTTGTTGACTATACATCATCCATAAAGTTATTTTTATCATGCCATTCATATCAGTCATGAGGTCATTATGTCATCTTGAAATTTAGTCCTTGAAGGTCTCATTAGGTCTTTTAGGGTTTTTCAAGGTTTCATTAGGTCATTAGGGTTGCCAAGGTTCCATTCCATTGCATAATACCAACAAGTAAAGGGTGATCAAATAACATCCCTTCACCATGTAAAGGTGATTTGTAAAGAGAAATGCTTATTTCATTACGTAATTTTATGTCTTTCAAATGTAATAATTTCACCATCCCAAGTTGTTAACTCAGTGTTCCAAAGATGCCAGACCATCAAAAGATAAATTTGTCAAAGGAAATAGTCAAGTAAAAGGGTAAAGTTTCAAAGGGTTAATTGCATGCCAAAGGGAGTTGTCTTTTCCCAAAGGTGTCCAAATCATCATTTTCCACAAGCATTAAACCCTAATTTCCTCACCCATTGAGCTAGGGTTGGCTATGGAATCAGAGACATCTGAGTATATGATCCATAAGGGAGGTCATTCCAGCAAGTATGAGGCCATTCCAACTCATACACATCATGTCTCCATCATTTTTCAATAAGTCATTCCAAGGGACAAATCATTTTCCACACATAGGGCTGGTTTTTCTTCAAACTATATTTTAGACCAAACAAGGATGAATTTGGAAACTGTGAGAGAGGTTTTAGTCCATAATAGGCCAAGGATGAAAAACCTCCTTCGATTTTTACACAGGTTTCATGTTTTTAGAGAAATGTCGAAAATACAGTTGCTACATGAGAGTTGTTGCACTTCTACAGTGACTTTGGGAAAATCAATTTTTATTCTACCTGGATTGTCCAAATGACTTGCTTGATGAATCAAAGGATAAATAGAGAGAAATATATTTCAAATGAGCTATCATGATCTCAATTTGGAGTTGAGGAAGACCTCCAAACGTTTCCTGCAAGAGAAAACTTCATTTTTGGACCCTCATTCTGCACTTTTTGACTAGTCTTGGGAGAATTGACTTTTCAGGGGCTATAATTGATCATTTTCAGTGCTTTATAGGTCCATTGTGTATCCAAGAGAGTGACCTTTCCAACGAGCTATCATGGGTGCAATTTGGACACCAAGAAAGCAGTAAAAATCAACTTGAAAGTTGGAGGGCGCGTTTTCCTGAGGGCACTGCGCGCTGGGAGAAGGTGTTGCGCGCTTGTAGGGTCAAGGGCGCATTTGCCAGTTCGAGCCTGAGTTAAATTTAATGGTGTTGTGGGCCTATAGGGTGAAGGGTGCACTTTCTAAGGGCACTGCACGCTGGGAGAAAGTGTTGCTCGTTTGGCCAGAGGAGCCTAGCAAACCCTAGGGGTGCCAAAACATCATTTCCTCCATTTGTTCAAAGCCACAAAAGCTTCAACTACCTGCATTCAACAAGTAAGTGGCTCGACATCTCTTTTTCTCCATCAATTAAGAAAATTGGCACTCTAAAATTTGAAGCCCTAGAAAGGCTCCCTTGCATGCTGCCAAAATCACTACTTTGACCATTTTGGGGCATTGTTGATCAATTGACCTTCTGCGCCATTTGTTGTTCAATTGTTTTTCAATTGACCTCGTGTTTCATTTGATGTTCAATGGACCTCCTATTGTTCAATCCACTTGGGTCCTCCATCTCATCATATCATTATATATCAAACTTTCATCACTATGAGCATTATGATCAATGGGCATCAATGGGCAATCATGTATCAAAGAATTTGCCATCACAATCACACACACTGCTATATTGACATCAATGACAAATTGACCAAGCAAGAGGAGAGAAGGAGACTTGACATGCTTTCTGAGGCATCCCTACATGCCTCTAATCTTTGTTCAGCTATAAAAACACATTTTTGGGTACTTTGACCATTTTGGGGCATGAAGTCACTTGCTAAGATTTTCAGACATTTTTTAGCACAACCATGGATGTCAAACGCGCAACACCATGGGCACTGTGCTCTTTTTTGGGGCATCCAATGAGGAAAAGGTTAGCATTTTTGGGGTTCTAGTGATGAGTACATACACCCTGTACTTTTGCTACGGATTTGGAGGAGAACTGGTTGGTTAAAAAAGGCCAAAAACCCTCAAAAAATGACCTTTCTTCCCTCTTTTTGGGCTGGGCGTTGCGTGCTGAGCAGTGTTGGGAGAATTGATTTTTGACTGGGCAAATGAAATCCAAATTCATAAATTCAAGTTGTTCTAGAAATTAGACAGACATATCTTTCCAACAAGCTATTGTGGGCCCAATTTGGACATCGGGAAGGCCTCCAAAAGTGTAGCTGAAGTTGAAGGGCATGCCTGGCATTGACGTTGTGCGCCAAGCACTAGTGCTGCGCGTTTGAAAAATTGCCTAGTTTTTCACTGTTTTGTCCCAATTTTCACTTTCACCTTGGAAAATCATGATTTTATCCTTGTAATTGATTAGTTGAATGTAATTATGATGCTTCTAGAGCTTACTAGGGTAGATTCATTGTAGGTTTTAACCCCGTATAGAAATTACTTGCATACGAATTCTAAATCACGGGAAAAATAAAAATGCGAGAGCATAACACATAAAACACATATACACAGAGATTT
>APFE031160741.1:211962-299371 GCA_000404065.3 Pinus taeda
AAAACCATCGCGTCCAAAAAACATGTGCGAAAATCATGCACAAAACCATAGGTGGGTCCGCCCAACCTAACATAGGATCCAAAACCAAAATTTTACGGGGCGTTGCCCCGGACCCCATAAAGTGGGGTTACGGGTACCCCTCAAACCCCTTGTTAACTATGTGGAAAGAATATAACACAACCCAACATTCATCAGGTAAAACAAATTCATGAGGTGTAATTTATAAGTTTTTTTGGGTTAGGGATGAGTCAATTTGACCACCCTATTTTCTTGTTTGTAGTTTAGATCTTGTTAGAAACAACTCCTCTTCTCATGGATTCGACCCCTTGAGCTTAGGATGAATTGTTTGGGGTCTATATGATGTATTTTCTCAGTCATTGTAATGGTTGGACTTAGTGGGATGCTTAGGCTTTGATAGACATCATTTTGTACTAGTTACAACAGGAGATTAATGAAAAATCGTAGCTATTTATTTGGGATCCATGTGGTATGATGCTCAGTTTAGTTTTTGTTACGTTTTCATGTCTTAAAATGTATTGGTGACTCCATTTCATCATTTCATACTCTTCATGTGAATGTATACAAGTCTGAAAGGCAGAATCCATAACTTTTACGCTCTGTTTTGGCTAGACATTTCACAGTCTATGTTTTCTTCAGTTTAGGAAAAATCCATGAGGTTTACATGCTTTTCCTAGCCCCTCACCTGTCTTTTCTCCTCATCCATCAAACCATAAGGTTCTAATCATTGTGCCTACCTTGCCCCATCGAACACCCTACAGTTTTGATCTAATTTCCTTGGCCTAACTGTTTGGCTCCTCCTGATCCAACAAAACCCCTTCAAAATCAAATCAAACCTTGTGCTACTATACCTAGCCTAATATCAGTTTCTAGATCCAATCAATTTGGCTAAGATCCTTACAGAGAGAGCCCTCTTCTGGCCTAGTAGGGCTAGCTACTTGGCTAAGCGTGGTTTGTGGTTACCCCGGAATTGCCTTATTCAGCCTAAGGTTCAATCCAGGTGCCAACATGCGTAAAGCCAAGAGAATGGTCTTGGTTTAGGGCCTAGTTATCCAAGATTGGATTGTGGTAAAGCTTGAGAGACAAGGAGACTGAAAATTCCTCAAGGATAGTGATGGATTTCAGATAACATTCCAAGTTCGATTCGATTATGATTGGAGCACTGGTTTTGGTGTGATCACGGTTTGATGAGGGTGGAGGTGGTTCAACCTCTGGATTCCCTTGGTTGTTCTTGAATTGGTTTTCTATGAGATACCACATTCATGTTTGGAATATGCCATGAGGGTGACTGGCTAAAAGAAAGATTTGGTTCAGCCATGTCTATGGTCGAGTGGTACGTGGAAGTCTCAAACCTGGTCAGATTTTCCTATAATTAATTAAAGCTAAGTTCTCTTACTTTTGCACTTGATTATATGTGGATTTAATGGCTATCATATCTCTGATATTTACATGGTTTTATGTTGGTTATAAGCATGATTAATTGACTGGTTCATGTCATGGTTACTTCATGTATTTACTTGTGAATTTTAAGATGATGGATGCAAGATCTAATTGATGTTATAATAGTTCAATGGAGAAGATGGTGATCCTTCTTGTCATGTTTCATAAGTGTTTTCAGTCATTCTTGTTATGTCTTGTATCCTAGACCTGTAGGTTGCAATGATGCCAAGTGTTTGACAAAATATCAGTCTTGGTTGGGGATGCTTGGGCTTAGTCCTGAGGTTGTTTTCTGGCTTATTAGCTTTGTCATCATGTCTTTGATGGAATCTGGAAGTTGTACGAGTTCTGGGCAGTGGCTGGAATTCTGGACTAGAAAAGTGCCATGAATTTCATGGAAGTTGGCACAAGTTTGCTGGTAAAAGTCCCTGGATGCTAGCATGCAAGCCTGTGAGAGTGTCTAGAGGTCCCTGGATGCTTGCATCCCCATAACATGAGAAATCCAAAGGTTAATATGCATAAAAGGTCAGTGGTACCCAGGGGCAGGATGCTTGAGTGGCTAAGATGTCTCCTGGGGTTGTTGTTGCTGATGAGTAAGGATTGGTTGATTTGTTTCCATCAATTCCATTTCCTTAAGGTTGCCAAGGAGGTTGAATCCCTTATAGTGGCCTCTCTTGTCACATGTTTACCCCATTTGGCTGGTTACTTTGGTAGATGTGGGAGGAGGGGGTGTTATAGATTGATATCAAAGTGTGGTTGTGCTCTCCTTGGGTGAATGTGTTTGTCATGCATTCATGACAGTTGTACACGCGCCAATCATCCTTGAATGCTTGTTGCATATTCATGGTGTTGGTCATGGTCGTAATGATGTCGCCATGGGAATGAAGATGTCATTGTGTGAAGCACGTTGTCATGGGTATATTGATCTGAATTGGATCCATGAAGAGTTATCAGAGAACCATGACTGTATCAGGTCGGGACAAACTTCAAAGAATTAAGAGCAATGATCAGAAACACCTCTAAAACAATGGCAATTAGCAGTCAGCGTGGAACAACGGGGACCTTGGTCAAAGCACGCTAACTGAGGCCCATGGAGACTACGCAGGAGGTGCAACTACCCCTGGGAAGCCCAGATCGGGAAAAGGAGGTAGTATCGCTGCGTAAAACCCCTCAAGAAGGAGAGGCCCCGAGTGCTCGGTCGCATGGGAGTTGGGAAAACCGTGGGGAAAAGGCTAAAGGCTAAGGTGGGACCCGCGCTCCAAAAATCGACGATATTTATCGGGGGCACCCTTGGGCGGTAAGCAGATTTGGCGAAAACGGAGCAATTCCACTCAGTGCCCGACGCGTGGCAAAGGGAAGAGAGAGAAAACTACCGCTCATCGTGCACTAACAGTCGAGCAAGTCAACTGCATGAAATGAGCGAATGGCGTCAGATTTGGGGGTTCCAGATCTAACAACTAATATTGTGCCCGATGGGGAAATCGGAATTGACAGGAGATTAAGCCGCGATATATAAGAATTTGAGGTCTGATTTGACCGCCAAGGTGGCGGATGACTCATTCCACGACATAAAAACGAATTGAACCGACAAGGAAAAAGCTGGCGTAGTTCATAGGAGGACAAGTGGCCACTCCCTGTGAGCCTGATGATGACACCGAGACAGGGAACTCCAAGCGAAGCTGCAGCAGGCGATTTGAAGAATGTGGAAGGGGAATCGAATAGCCATGAGCTTGAATGGCTTTAAATTCATGAACAGACAAAGCAGAAGACCCCGAGGTTTACATGCTTTTCCTAGCCCCTCACCTGTCTTTTCTCCTCATCCATCAAACCATAAGGTTCTAATCATTGTGCCTACCTTGCCCCATCGAACACGCTGCAGTTTTGACCTAATTTCCTTGGCCTAACTGTTTGGCTCCTCCTGATCCAACAAAACCCCTTCAAAATCAAATCAAGCCTTGTGCTACTATACCTAGCTTAATATCAGTTTCTAGATCCAATCAATTTGACTGAGATCCTTACAGAGAGAGCCCTCTTCTAGCCTAGTAGGGCTAGCTACTTGGCTAAGCGTGGTTTGTGGTTACCCCAGAATTGCCTTATTCAGCCTGAGGTTCAATCCAGGTGCCAACATGCGTAAAGCCAAGAGAATGGTCTTGGTTTAGGGCCTAGTTATCCAAGATTGGATTGTGGTAAAGCTTGAGAGACAAGGAGACTGAAAATTCCTCAAGGATAGTGATGGATTTCGGATAACATTCCAAGTTCGATTCGATTATGATCGGAGCACTGGTTTTGGTGTGATCACGGTTTGATGAGGGTGGAGGTGGTTCAACCTCTGGATTCCCTTGGTTGTTCTTGAATTGGTTTTCTATGAGATACCACATTCATGTTTGGAATATGGCATGAGGGTCACTGGCTAAAAGAAATATTTGGTTCAGCCATGTCTGTGGTCAAGTGGTACGTGGAAGTCTCGAACCTGGTCATATTTTCCTATAATTAATGAAAGCTAAGTTCTCTTACTTTTGCACTTGATTATATGTGGATTTAATGGCTATCATATCTCTGATATTTACATGGTTTTATATTGGTTATAAGCATGATTAATTGACTGGTTCATGTCATGTTTACTTCATGTATTTACTTGTGAATGTTAAGATGATGGATGCAAGACCTAATTGATGTTATAATAGTTCAATGGAGAAGATGGTGATCCTTCTTGTCATGTTTCATAAGTGTTTTCAGTCATTCTTGTTATGTCTTGTATCCTAGACCTGTAGGTTGCAATGATGCCAAGTGTTTGACAAAATATCAGTCTTGGTTGGGGATGCTTGGGCTTAGTCCTGAGGTTGTTTTCTGGCTTATTAGCTTTGTCATCATGTCTTTGATGGAATCTGGAAGTTGTAATGAGTTCTGGGCAGTGGCCGGAATTCTGGACTAGAAAAGTGCCATGAATTTCGTGGAAGTTGCCACAAGTTTGCTGGTAAAAGTCCTTGGATGCTAGCATGCAAGCCTGTGAGAGTGTCTAGAGGTCCCTGGATGCTTGCATGCCCAACACGAGAGAATCCAAAGGTTAAGATGCATAAAAGGTCAGTGGTACCCAAGGGCAGGATGCTTGAGTGGCTAAGATGTCTCCTGGGGTTGTTGTTGTTGATGAGTAAGGATTGGTTGATTTGTTTCCATCAATTCCATTTCCTTAAGGTTGCCAAGGAAGTTGAATCCTTTATAGTGGCCTCTCTTGTCACATGTTTACCCCATTTGGCTGGTTACTTTGGTAGATGTGGGAGGAGGGGGTGTTATAGATTGGTATCAAAGTGTGGTTGTGCTCTCCTTGGGTGAATGTGTTTGTCATGCATTCATGGTAGTTGTACATGTGCCAATCATCCTTGAACGTTTGTTGCATATTCATGGTGTTGGTCATGGTCGTAATGATGTCGCCATGGGAATGAAGATGTCATTGTGTGAAGCACGTTGTCATCGGTATATTGATCCGAATTGGATCCATGAAGAGTTATCAGAGAACCATGACTGTATCAAGTCAGGACAAACTTCAAAGAATTAAGAGAAACAATCAGAAACACCTCTAAAACAGTGGCAATTAGTAGTTAGCGTGGAACAATGAGCACCTTGGTCAAAGCACGTTGACTGAGGCCCATGGAGACTACGCAAGAGGCGCAACTACCCCTGGGAAGTCCGGACCGGGAAAAGGAGGCAGTATCATTGCGCAAAACCCCTCGAGGAGAGGCCCCAAGTGCTCGGTCGCATGGGAGTCGGGAAAACCGTGGAGAAAAGGCTAAATGCTAAGGCAGGACCCGCGCTCCAAAAACCGACGATATTTATCGGGGACACCCTTGGGCGGTAAGCAGATTTGGAGAAAACAGAGCAATTCCACTCAATGCCCGACGCGTGGCAAGCGGAGGAGAGAGAAAACTACCGCTCATCGTGCACTAACGGTCGAGCAAGTTAACTGCCCGAAATGAGTGAATGGCGTCGGATCTGGGGGTTCCAGATCTAACAGCTAAGATCGTGCCCTATGGGGAAATCGGAATTGACAGGGGATTAAGCTGCGATCTATAAGAATTTGACGTCCGATTTGACCACCAAGGTGGCGGATGACTCATGCCACGACGTAACTGAAGAATTGAACCGACGAGGGAAAAGCTGGCGTAGTTCATAGGAGGACAAGTGGCCACTCCCTTTGAGCCTGATGATGACGGCGAGACAGGGAACTCCAAGCGAAGCTGCAGCAGGTGATCCGACGGAGGTGGAAGGGGAATCGAATAGCCATGAGCTTGAATGGCTTTAAATTCATGAACAGACAAAGCAGAAGACCCCGAAGACAGAAGACGGAGGAAGAGAAGAAAGGGAAGAAGATAGAGAAAACAAAGAAAAGACAGTGAAGCAAAAAGTGGAAAGAAGACAGAGGGCCGAGCTGACCAAAGGCAGCATCGAGCACCAGAGAGCTTGAGAGATTCAAGCCATCCCTGAGGGGATCTGTCAGGACTGAGCACCACATTGGGCTCCTTCCATTAAATACTAGAAAGGTCAAGAGCTGGTAAGGAAAAGAGTCTGTGCACTCTAGTGGCTTGGGGAATCCAAGAACCACCCTGCCAAGCAAATCCTGTTTCAGGAGACTCGTATTGAGCTCCTTCATTGTAATTATCTGATTTAAGACACAATAAAAGAAGGCCACCACTGAGAGCTGGACTGGAGATGTAGCCCTGGAGGATAGGGTGAACTACTTATTAAATTCTTGTGTTCTTGCATTTTCTTACTGTGTTTCTCTGCTGTTTTCCATTTCAAGTGTCTGTGTATTTGCAATCTGATCGATCCATTGCCTAAATAACATAGACACACACCAACACATGAGTCTGTAATACCTTCATTCAATAATTCTTAATTGAGATCACTTATAGGGTGATTTTCAGATCAAGTGGTATTAGAGCTTTAGGCTGTAAAGGTTAGACAAGCTTGTGTTGGTTTAGCTGTTGAATTCTCACTAGATCAAAGCTCAAATTAGGAGAAGGAGAGTTGGTCGAAACTAATCTTGAAATTGGGAGAGTCTATCCTCGGAAGACAATGACAGAGGAAGGTTATGTGGGACCAGACCCTCAATTCATAGAAAGTTTCTTAGCTATAAAGTCCATGGTAGAAGAAATGTATAGGGACTTTAGAAAGCATAAGGATGAAGATTCATCAGGTTCTAAACAAGACAAAGAAGAAGACGAGTCTCACTTCCATGACCACTCAAAAGGAAAAGGGAAAGAGGAGAACTTTCTCACACCTCCTAATAGCCTTGTGCATAACAAGAAAGCATCTTTGATCAAACTAGATGTTAAATTTGATTTGCCTATATATGATGGAGAGTTAAATGCAGAAAAGTTGGACAATTGGATTAGACAAATTGATGTTTATTGTAGAGTACAGAACATTGACTTAGACAAGAGCAAGATTCAGCTGGCAAGCCTATGCCTAGGAGGCACTGCCTTGGTTTGGTGGGAAGGCAAAACCTAAGCTGACATGAAAATACATGGTAAGACTATCTCTGTCTAGAGTGAATTTGTTTCTGCAATCAAAAAGCAGTTCTATCCATTGGCCTACATGCAACAAACCATGATGAGTTGGCAAAATCTTCGTCAGTTGAAAGGGAAAAGTGTGCAAGGGTACACTCAAGAATTTAGAAAGAGAGCATTGATTCTAGGAATCCCATTAGACTCACCAAAGACTCTTTTGAAGTACATTGGTGGTCTACACAGCTACATGAGGCATACCATCCTCATATTTAATCCCACTAGTATAGATGAGGTATCTGTACAAGCTACTTATCTAGAAGCTAGAGGAAAGAATGGAAATCCAGAAGTTGGGGGACTATCCCAACCCACTGCAAGCAAGAGCAAAGAGAAAAGAAAGCAGAAGTGGAAAGCAAGGAAGGCTAACACTGCACATAAAAGAAAAGCTTCATGCACTCACTGTAAAAAGGATGGGCATGATGATGAGCATTGTTGGATTCTGCATCTAGAGCTGAGACCTAAGAAGTTCGAGGGCAAGAAGAAGAAGACTGCTGTAGCTATTCAGAAAGATTTGGGGTCAGACTCAGGAAATGAAACAACCATTGCAGCCACAGGTATAAAAGGTAAGAATTCTGAAGCATCTACTAGTAATTATGCTCAATCTATTATTGATGAAGAACATGAGAGAAAAAGACATGAGCTTTTCCATATTCAAGTTGTTTCCAAATATCAAAATATTGATACTTTGTTTGGTAGTGGCTCACAAGTAAATTTGATTTCTAAAGCAATGGTAAAGAAATTGGGATTAGCAACTACACCTCACAAGAAACCATACCCATTAGGATGGTTGAATGATAAAGCACAACTACAAGTGACTAGACAGTGCAAACTCAAGTTTTCTTTTGGGTCAACATTTGTAGATGAGGTTGAGTTAGACATAATTCCTTTGGATATATGTGGAATTGTTTTAGGAAGTCCTTACTTGTATGATAGAAAAGCTCATTTTCTATAGAGCTGAGAACAAGTATCTACTTGTTAAAGATGGAATCGAATACTTTGTAAGAGCTCATAAGCTCAAGAATAATTATACTCTCATAAACTCAGGGCAGATGAAAAGAATGATAAATTCATGCAAACAATTCTTACTGATGGTTGTAAAGGAAAAGAAACCTGATAAAACCAATGTATTTGAGGGCTGTAATGCTAAGCAGCAAGCTGATATAGAAAATATTGTTTCAGAGTATGATGTCATGTTTCAGGAACCTAAAGGTCTGCCACCCAAAAAGGAAATAGTACATGATATTATTTTGAAGCAAGATGTTCTATTGCCTAACATTGGAATGTACAGGTTGTCTGCTTTAGAGAATGCTGAAATCAAGAAGTAGGTGCAGGAGTTGCTCGAGAAGGGGTTCATCAGGCATAGCACATCACCATGTGGGTCACCAATCGTTTTGGTGAGAAAGAAAGATGGCCCGTGGATAATGTGAATTGACTACCGAGCACTGAATAAGGTAACAATAAAAATTCGTTATCCTCTTCCTCGCATAAATGATCTTTTAGATCAATTAAAGGAAGTTGTCTATTTCACCAAGCTGGATTTGCACAGTGGATACCATCAGGTCAAAGTTGCAGAGCAAGATGCATGGAAGACTGCTTTCAAAAAAAAGCAGGGATTGTATGAGTGGCTGGTTATGCCTTTTGGCTTGACCAATGCCCCTGCTACTTTCTTGAGATTAATGAATGATGTACTCAGGATTTTTCTTGATGATTTTGTTATTATGTATTTGGATTACATTCTGATTTTTAGTAAAATGGGGGAAGAACACTTAAATCATGTTAAGAATACAATAGATGTTTTGAAAAGAGAAAAAAATTATGTTAAACTCTCAAAATGTGAATTTTCCAGATCATCTGTAAATTATTTGGGTCATATAGTAGGGGGTGGTGAATTGAAAATAGATCCATCTAAAGTGGCAGTTATAGTAAACTTGCCTAAACCAAGGTCTGCTACAGAAGTGAGAAGCTTCTTAGGAGCAGCACAATATTGGAGGAAGTTCATTTCTAATTTTTCCTCAATTGCAGCTCCCTTACATGCTTTGACAGGATTGAACAAGGTGTTTCAGTGGGGGGGAACATCAGAAAGCCTTTGACACCTTGAAAGAAAAGATTAGTACAACACCTGTACTAGCACTGCCTGATCTACAGAGACCGTTTGTGATCCAAATAGATGCCAGCGACTATGCCATGGGAGCAGTGTTGACACAGCATGCTAAACCCATATGTTATCATTCTGAGACTTTTAATCCTACAGTAATTAACTATCCTACATATGATAAAGAATTGTATGCATTAGTTCAGAGTGTGAAAAATTGGAAACATTACTTAATGGGAAAAGAGACAGTAATACATACTGATCATCAACCACTTCAATATCTACACTCCCAAACTAAGTTGTAGCAATCAAGACACTACAGATGGATGGGTTTTCTGCAATAGTTTCACTTAGTCATTAGATGTAAAAAGGGCATACATAATAAAGTTGTAGACATGTTATCTAGACCCATTATAAATGCATCTACTATACTTAAGCATAATTCTGTGCTACATGAAAGCTACATTGAACAATATGCTCAAGATATAGTCTTTAAAGATGTATATGCAACTTTCAGTCAAGGCAAAAGAGTAGAAGAATTGGATTATCATGTGAAGGACCGACTCTTATACCATTGTGGGAAACTCTGCATTCCACAAACTGAGAGAGTAAAGATAATTAGAGAAGCACACACTTCTCTGATATTATGTCACTTTCGAGTAAGTAAAACAATTGCACAGCTGCAAAGATTTTGTTATTGGCCAAAAATGAATGAGACAGTTTCTAGATATGTAAGAGTGTGTACTATGTGTGCTAAAAGCAAGCCTAGCAATAGAAAACTAGGCTTGTACACTCCATTACCAGTTCCTTCTCCCCACCTTGGGAAATTCTTGCATGAATTTTGTTGGGGACTGCCTAATCTAGGAAAGGTCACTTATCATATGTTTTTGTGGATAAGTTCAACAAAATGTGTATTTTGATACCTTAATAAAACAGATTATAGCTGAACAAACTGCAAAACTGTTCTTTGAACATGTATGGGTTCATTTTGGATTACCCACTTCCATTGTATCTGATCGAGACACCTGATTTGTAGGGAAGTTTTGGTCAAGTCTTTGGGAACTGATGGCAATTATTGGTAGCAATTATGTGCGCTCCTGCTGGAACCAATGCAATATTCTTCTACACAATATTACAATCGCTATATTAGTTGTGATCACAACAAATACAACTGCGAGCGCAACTGATAATGCGGAAGTGAATTTCAAAGAATCCACTCTCTAGAAAGACACCAATAGAGCCAAAATAAGGACTATAGTGAGAACTGGCACAACAACGCCCTCTATGCAAAGTGCTCGATGTTTATTAAGTCAATTAGAGAGATGTCTTGACCCATAGGAGCCTTAGCAGACTCAATAATATCCTTAGTTTTGTCTTCATTGCCAGTTATATCTGTCAACTTAGATATTGCGTCCTTTGACAAAGTGGACTTGTCCTTCAGATATAGCATCGCACTGCTGTAAAGCATCTAATGTTGAACTAAATGATTGAATTGCAACAAAATTCACAACCTTCCCAAAACGATTAATACCAGTGACAGAGTTTCTGAACAACTTCTATACTCTGGCCAATTTCATCTAATCCACGGGCCTCAAATAATCCATACCCAGATGCAAATTCAAATAGCAAATATAGAGCCCAATCCCCTAGTCACTATCATCCAGACCCTCTCTCCTCCAGATGTTTCATATCCATCACTTGGGAAGCTGCCTTTGACACCTCTTCATCATTCCAACGAACCAGGGTCTAGGGGCTTATCTTCACTGGTCCACTATTCCTTTGTATTGCTCTTTCACCTAGCTTCCTTATTCCATTCCTACTCCCCTCCTATAACTAATTTACTTTGATTGCTGCTACTTATAACAAGGCACCTTCATGAAGAATATCAAATTAATATTGTGATCATATCTTCCTAGATTAAAGCGCTAGCAGATGTTCTGCTGTTAGATAGATTTATTTTGGTAAGTAACAGTTTGTTTTTAGGAAGAAACATTGATTATTTTCTTCTCTTTCTTCCACATATTTCGTTGAATAGATATATGGCTCAAACTTAAAACTTTGGTAAGAAAGGTCAGCCTTTATATCCAATTTTATTTCATTTTCTTCCACCTCAGAAGAGCACCTTGAGCAACACATCTCCCTGGATAACCTCATCTTTGATTAGTTAAAGTATTGTAAGCGCCTTCTAGATATGATGGATCAATAGGGTGATCGGCAGCTGCTCCAACTTGCCAAAGCACTATAATTTTTCTACCTACTGAAGAAGTTGCTTTCTGCAAAATACTTAGAAATGACCCACTTTGTGTTATTTCCCCTGAACATGAACAATTCATAAAAAAGCCTCCTTTCTTTGTCAATTGCATTGCAAGAGCATTAAGATTGCGATACATACTAGTTGCACGCTACAAAACCTTTCGGTTTGGTGCTAATTTTGGTGGATCCAAGATAACCAAATCCCAAGATTTTTCTTTTGAAATTGCTGCTTTCATAAACTTAGCTGCATCTTCCTTTAGAAAAAAATTATGCAAGAGCTGATATCATTTAGTTTGGCATTTTCCTCCAGAAGTTCCATGGCAGGTAATGAAGAGTCAATACCAATGACATGAACAACACCTCCAAAAGAAGTGTTAAGTACAAAACCTCTACTGTAACAACAGACATCAAGAACTATTCTGCCTTTTGAAAGTGAGCACACCAGAAGCCGATTGTCACACTGATTTGCATAGAATCCTATCTTCTAACCCTCCAATGAAACAATGTAATTAATTCCATTCTCCATAACCTTCACTTTGCTTTTCACAAGTGTTGGATCAAAATCTTCAAGATCTATAGTCAATCCTTCCTCCAACATTTCAACAGAGGGTCTCCATCTCACATAATCAATATCAGGGATTTCCCTGATAAACAACTCTATTACATATCTATACCTTTCAACCCACGTTGTAGATGATGCAATAACAACATGATTGTTGAAGACATCCACTATAAGCCCAGACAACTTTAAGGTAGAGTTTAGAAGGAACATGCATGCCTATCTCTTTCACTGTTCACAAGATGATAAGCATTTGTATATGATCAAGGAAGTTCTAGACGCTTGCGCATGTCTGTAGCAGCGTTAATCCTGTTAGTGTCAGTATTTGCATACTTCCATCAGGGATCACATTTGCTCTTTGCATTTCCATTTTAGGGGTCCCATACTAGAATTTTTACATCATTTCATTCGGTCATGTCAAACTGATCCACTGATGGTTGTCTTCTCTTCATAAAATCAAAATTTTCCCTCACAGAGCATACTTTCTGACCCTTCTTCAGGTTGTCTTCAATTATGGTTTCATGGTCAATTTGTAATTATGCTTTCATTAGGTCATAAGGCATGTTTCATTAGGTCTTAGGGTTTCATTTCCAAGGTCAATAACCTGATTTAAATGTGTAAATAAAGGGCAGCAAGGGTATGGGGATGATAAATAAGTCAAGCATGATGGCTTGTAGGTCATAGTCACTATATAGTTATCTTTTAAACTAATGTAATTTTCACCTCAAAAAACATGTTTTTGAGGTGAAAACAGAGTATTTTGAGTTAATTTGTATTTCTTATGTAATTTTAAGTCACTTTATGTAATAAATGATCTTGGCTGCACCAAAGCATCTCTCCTTGCTGCAAGGCAAAGCAACACTGCAAAAATCAGTTCAAGTTGAGCATTATTGATCTGAAATGGGGCACTAAAAGGCTTCTTGTCAAACTTACAAGAACCTCTCCCACCCCAAAGCCTATATATTCCCCAGATCTATGCTTATGATTGACAATTTGCAGAATTAAAGAACTTGAAATAGGTGTATGCTTGTGTTTGTTTTTAAACTGTTCAAGTGCTTATATACATTTGCTTATGCTGATGTAAAACACACATAACAGTAAATAAAGCAGCAAATCAACAAACACATAAGACAACAATATAATTAGGAGTTCACCCAAACATCTCGGGCTACGTCTCCTTGAGCTCTAGTCAACTCAACTAGGCTCTCTAGGATTATGGTAATCTCTCTTTTACAAATTCCACACTCAACTCCATTGTTTTACAACTAAACCTATGGGTTTAGAATACCATCTTATCCCATTGTCCATACTCTACACATAGATATAGGCTTCTCTGGACTAGACTCATTCAATCAGCGCTCTGAGCTATCTTGAGCTCTAGCTTACACCAACTCCCTCAGAATTCTTTTACTGTCTCTGGAATTCCTTCTTCTATCTTCAACACACTTCGGACATCAACGATAGCTTGATCGTTTGATCTCTTTGCTGTTCTGAACTTCATTACAGCCCCATGGCTCTTAGAAGTTTGATTTGAGCTCTTTGGCTCTTTGGCTCTGGCTCTGTAGCTAACTGGCTCTGGCTCTTGGCTTTGGCTCTCGGCTCTAGCTCTTGGCTCTTACGAGCTTCTGGTTTCGCTTGACCTCCAAGCGACTCCAAAAAATTCCTCTATCAATTGTGCTCTTTGTGTTTTTGTAACACATCGATTACAGTCCTTCATCATTGAAACCCACGCGTTTCAATCGAGAGAACCAGTTTACAATTGGAATGAACCGTCAGTGTGGGAAACTTGGTCGTTTGGCCTTCCTCCTGCCATAATCCCGAAAACAGCAGCATAACGGAAATACATAGGAAAAACGTATCATGAGCCGTTTAACCAGAACTCAAAATGCATTCAATCGCATTGATAAACCTATCGGGTCCGTCCTATCATTGCAAATTGCAATCGCACAGGCGAAATGCTTAAAACCCAAGAAATGGCCAAAAACATCAATACAAGGGAATACACTAAAAATCTGAAAATTCAGACTTCAAATAATATGCAATCGCACTTATAATCCCATTGTGTCCGTGCTCCGATCACATATCGCATGGTATGGTCCCTTTGTATTGTTGCGATCCCGATCGTCGATCGCGCTATCGACGCATCTCATATTGCAATCGTTGTGTTCATCGCATGCCGTCACTTGACCCTCCAAAATGAGATTAGGGATTAATTCTCGACCGTTGATCTGCTCCTCGATTCGACGATCGATATTCCATCGCAATCGCTTTATCGACCTGATCGCAATCGCTCTATCGGCTCGCTCGAGGTCTCGATATCGCATGAAGGCCTACCTACAATGCAATATGTCGGAGGTCATAATCGGGGAGTCCTTCCATCTCCGCTTAAGTCCTCCCTTTAACCTCTTCTGATGCGATTTCCCTTAAAGAGACTTTTAGTCCATTTTTATAAGAAATTGCCTCCTTTTCTAAGGATAATGGCAATCTTCTTTTTACAATAACTTCTTCATCTGAAGTCCATTTTATCCCATTAAAATTGTCTTAGATTCAGAATGAAGAGATCTCTACAATGAGACTGCTTCCAAGAGCATCCTTTGACTTTAATTTTCCTCTGTGAGGAACATTTTTAGACTTAGAAGTCTATGTTAGATTCATTTTGGATAATTATCCACCTGAAAAGAAACAAAGAAGAAAAGGCATTAAAAACAAAGTCTTGAAGAAGGGAAAGAAACATTAGAAAATGGGTTTTTCAAGTGAAAAATCAAAATTTACTCCTATATAAGGTCTCACATTTCATTTTCAAGTTAATCATTCTCATTTGGCAAGAGAGAGAGAGTTAAAAAGTGAGGAGAAGAGGAAAGGTTGAGTGAGTTTTGGGCAAAGGAGAAGTGGTGTTGTTCTTCTAGAGGGTGGAGCTGCATGTCTAGAGGGTGGTGCTATGCGTCTAGAGTAGTGGTGGAGTGGCATTGCGCTTCTACAGTCTGGCACTGCGCGTTTCAGGCAGGAGGGTTGGCCTTGCACATTTGGAGATTTTCATAGTGTAAATTTACACGACGATGTGCTTCTAGAGGTGGCGCTCAGCATATGTGCATTGGCGCTGCGCGTTGAGCAGAAGGGCCAGAAAGGCCTCAAAACTTTAAGGTTGCCATCTCTTCCCTTCATACAAGTAACTTGTCCTCCTATACTACATTGTTGGTTTGCATTTCAAACTTTTAAACATCATTCCCCATGGAAAGTGTGAAACCCTAAAATTCTCCCTTGGTTATGCCTAAACCCTAAATCCCAATTATCCCTCCTATCACCTATCACTAAAACTCTAAACTCTTTCCCTATTACATTCCATAACATCCACATCCCTTTATCCCTCTTCCCAAAAAGAAATATCTCAAACAAACCAAGCCCTCCCTCTCATTTTCATGATTCCTACTCCCTCATTCATTTTCTAGCCCATAAGGTCATCTCCCATCCCCTCGCTCCTAAATCACTCTTGCTCATTCCCTTTATCCCTTTTCTTAGAGTGTACAAATTTGCAAACATGGACAAAGAGGACTGAGACTACGAGGAGGTGGAAAACACTAGCAGTGATAGTTTAGCAGATAGACCTAGGCATTAGAGAAAACCACACAAGGGAGGCAAAATTATCGGGGAGGAGCCATCAAACCTCAGAGAATTGCAGGCCTCTCAGTTGGCTGTCACTTGTTTCAGACATCTAGGGTGCTATGAGTTCTCTGAGCAGGTAGAGAGAGTTCAACATCACCCTGAGCTCACTAGACCTTTTGTAGCCCATCTTCAGGACAACAAGGTGACTCTTGCTGGGGTGACATTCACAGTCTCACCTTCCATTATTGCAGATGCAACCAGGATTCTGAATGTTTGGGAGAAATGGTACAAGGCACAAGACCTCAATGAAAATTATTATGAGCCTTATATCAAACCCAGGTAGAGAAATGAGGTGAAAAGAATTTTTCCTTTCAGATTCCTTGAGGACAAGTATGCCCCCATGATGAAAATCACCATGAAATATTTTACTTGTGAGGGCAGAATTTCTAGGTTGTACACCTATCACATCAGCCTTCTCATGCATTTTACTAGGGTGAGGATGTTAAACCTCCCTTATTTCTTGTTCAGGAATATTGAGAAGATGGCCCATTTTGTGAAGAAAAAGCCATACCCTCAGCAGATGAGCAGTCTCTATCATTATTCCCTGATCAAGATGATTGTGCTTCATCATCTTAGCCTCCTCAACATCTCTTGGGAGACCTTTATTGCTCATGACATCTTCAGCAGTCCTCAAATTCCTCCACTAGTGTCTCAAGAATTAGGAGGACCTTCTAGCATTGCTCAAGTAAAGACCGATGAGAAAGCCAAAGATTCTAAAGCTATTGAGGTGTTCGGGACCTACATGACATACCAGATGGGTACAAGGATATTGTTTGCATCTGATACGCAAGTGTTTTCTCCACAGGATGTGGAAGGGACCTTGCCTTCTTCATCAACTCATAGGCAAATTCTAGCTCCACAGGATGTGGAAGGGGCTTTTCCTTCTTCGTCACACAACAGGTACAGGTGCAGTGGCTGCACAAAGGGAAAGAAAAGATGCCGGAGGAAATTTTTGATGACGAGGAAGAAGAGAAACTTTGATTTGATAGAGCACGATGAGCCGGAGCAACATTATACTCAAACAATTGATTTAGAGGCTCAGGATAAAGAAATAATAAAAGAAATCATCATATGGGAAAAGGAGGCTCAAGTCCAAGCATTGATGGACAATTTGGAGAGAGCCAAGTATGTCATCACATATTTGGAACAAGAGAACAAGCAGTTGAGTGACAAACAGGTCTTCATGGAGCTGGAACTTCTCGAGGTAAAATGACAAAATGACAAGGAGGCACTGGTCATTTTGTCTCCTATTGAGAAGGAAATTAAGAATGATAGAGAGACTTGGCTTGAGAGAGTCAATTTGCACCTAGAGAAGCTATTGCAGAAGGCTAATAGGGAGAACCATATGATCAGGCACATGGCCTACCATTACAGGACCCGAAACAAAATTTGCAACATGAGGGTCAAAAAGATGAAAGCTAGGCGAAGGTGGGCTCTAAAATGAAAAAAAGAGAAGGATAGGCTTAGGTTGCTTGCTGAAGCTTCTTTGGCTCATCAAGATGCTTTATGGTGGTGTTTCTCACCAATTTTGGTTAGGTTTGGAGGAGTTTTGTTTTTTGCAAATTTTGGCAATTGCTCACATAGAAAATCTGGCTCAACGCACAACACCACTGGCGCTGTGCTTTTCCTAGGGGCATCCAATGGAAAAATGGATTGAATTTTTGGATTCAGAGTGATGATTACATGCACCCAATGGATTTTCTAAGTTTTTGGGGCAAAACTGATCCACCTAAAGGTCAAAAAACACCCTAAAAATGACCTTCCTACCAATTTTTGGACACATAGAAGAAGTCTTGGGAGAATCAACTTTTGAGGGGTCAAATGAGCTCAAAATGCAGAACTTCTAGGTGTTTTGGAAATTAGACTTGAAGACCTTTCCAATGAGCTATCATGAGCTCAATTTGGATGCCGAGAAGGCTTCCAAAAAGGACCTAAAAGTGGCGCTATGTGTTGGGCCAGTGGCGCTGTGCATAGGGCAAATTTTGCACACGATGGCCATTTTTCTGAGTTTTGACTATGTTCGTGGATTTTCTCTCATGGAGGAGGTTTTAATAATGTAAATTATCAATTGGCTTGTAAATATGATAGATAATTAGTAGTAGAGGGTAGATTCATTTCATTAAAAGTCAATTTGAGCTCAAATGAATCAGTTTTTCACTTTTAGAGGCAAGTTGTTAAGATGCCTATATTCTTGTTTCTTGTTCAGTGTTGGTTAAATTAGCTCCTCATCTTAGGTATTCGACCCCTGAGGATGGGAGGAGGTTGAAGCAATGCCTATATCTTCTTCTTCTTTCTCATTGTAGAGGGTTGGACTCAGCTGGATGCTCATACCTTGATTGTACATCATTTTGTAAGCAGTTTAGCAAGGAGATTAATAAGAATTGCAGCTATTTTTTTGGGATCCATGTGGTATGGAGTTTTAGTACAGTTTATTCTCTTGTTATCATATGTTAGTATGTTTTGTGTATTTCATTAATCATTCCATTGCTTCTAAGTGAATATTTTCAAGTTGATATGCAGAATTCATTACATCACTGCTCTACTTTGGGGAAATATTCACCATCTCATGTTTTCTATAGTTTGGGAAGGATCCATGGTAATCACATGCTCTTCCTAGCCTCTCACCAGTCTTAAAACATCTCACCCATCAAGCCCTAGAGTACTAAACCTTATTCCTACCTTGCCCCATTGAACACCCTGCAATTCTGAGCTAATTCCCTAGCCCCTAAACAATCCAGCTCCTCTTGATCCAGCAAAACCTCTTCAAAATCCAATCAAAAATTTGTGCTACTATACCTAGACTAAAATCCTTTTCCTGATCCAGTCATCTTCGCTGAGATCCTTACGGAGAGAGCCCTCTCCCGGCCTAGTAGGGCTAGCTACTTGGCTAAGTATGGTTTGTGGTTACCCTGGCATTGCCTTCCTTTAGCCTGAGGTTCAGTTCAAGTGATAACATAATGGCGACCATACTGGGGAACAAAAGACTAATTATCCTGGTAGTATCTTTCATTTGAATTCTTAAGCTTATGGATGATGAGTTTATGAATTTACTAGGCTGAATTGGAAAGTTGTAAAACAATATATAAAATTTCCAAATTTGAGCATATTGGATTCGAGAAAGTACACCAGATCCAATCCAGATCTGAATCCACTAGTCATTGTCTGTGATCCTCACAAAATTGGGCGGAAATCTAAGAAAGCTGTGGAGAAATTTAGTGCAATAGAAGAGCAATCAACTGAACAATCAAGTGAAGTTTTCATTCCTCATGTCCATTCATTCCTGGAAAGGTTAGACACTCTGCAAGATATTGAGTTTGATATTTATTTTGAGCAAAGTCTATTTCACAGTAAGTCTTTGAGTTGGCTTGATCAAATAGTTTTTGATTCTTCTATATCTCTTGATAACCCCATTGAAGACTTGTTTACCCAAAGTAAATTAGGGTCATATCTTATTCATGCTCTTGATCAGTTACAAAATCTTACTTCAAACATAGACACTTGGGTGAAAAATAGGGCATCTTTTGATTTTCGAAATATCTCTTGTACATCTATTGCAACTCAAAAAATCCCTTATCCATTGATTTCATCTTTACAGATTGTTCATACCACTCCACCTGTTGTTAATTCCCCTTTGAATATACCGAGTACCACAATACTTACTTTAAATCCACCTCCCCCACCTTGAAACATGGCTTCCCGGTATGCACCCCTTGTTTTACCTCAGAACCTTGGTGCCATTCCCGTTGATTATCAAACCAAGATACCTTTCTTTGATACTACTCAAACCATTAAAGCTCAGAAACATGTAGATAAATGAATGATTTCTTTGACCTCCATGAAGTAGAAATTGAAGATGTGATAATGAGGTTGTTTATACAAAGCTTTGGAGGTGAAGTTCGGAAATGGTTCAGAGCCTTACCAACAGCTTCTATCACCACTTTACCAATCCTCCATAGGCAATTCCTAAATCGATGGGAGGTGAAGAAGAATCCACTTCAAATTTTGTCAGAGTATGAGAACATCAAAAGAAACATCAGCGAGGGTGTGCAAGACTATTGTGTGAGGTTTAATGTAGTATACAATGCTATTCCTATAAACATTAAACCATCATAGGGATTGGCTTTGCTCAAATTTCCAGATGGATTCGATGAAAATATGGCATATCAGTTGTGGGAACGTGATCCTACAACACTATAAGACATGCAAAAGAATACCGTGAACGTAGAAGCAAACTTGTTGGCCAAAAGAGCAAGAATGAGATATGAGAAAAGAGTGACCATAAAAGAAGAAGCCTCTACTTCAGATGCAAAGATGGATACATTGATTTGAACAGTGGAGAGGATGGTTGATCGATTATCCATTGCAGATAGACTTGAAACTCAAATCCGGAATCCAAATTTTAGAGGACAGTAGCAAACCAAATTCCTAATCAAACGGAGAGAACAAAAAGCACCAGAGAAACCAGCACAACAACAACAGATAAGAACTCCCTTGCAGCAAAATTATGTTCAGGGAATGGAAGAAGAAGATGAGGATGATCCGGTCGTTGAAGCAAATCAATTTTTCACTGCTGATGGTATGCCCATATTTTTGACCAAAGATGAAGAATACGCAAAAGTTCGTGACATTCAAAGGGATGAGGATTACATATTAGCAAATGATGTAGTTTTGGAGGCTGAATTTGATGATTATCAACGTGTTTATATGAATGCTTTGACTGCACAACAGAGGCAGTAATGTTTAAGGAGTAGATATGTATCGGTTAAAGAAAAGAAAGGACGTGCAATCAAAGAATGATTCCTCAAAAACTCAGAAGAAAGGAAAAGAGCTTGTTAATCCAAATTCCAGCAAGGTACCATCAACAAGTGTCGCTGCAAATGAGAAGAACAATCAACAAAAAGATAGTGCAATGAAAGAGCCAACATATAAGAAGGACATTGGTGTCAAAGAGGTAGAAAAAATTCCATCCTTTAATTTAGAAAGTGAAATTGCTAAATTGAAAGTGTCCATTCCTTTGACTGAGCTTGTTAAAAATAACAACTATAAACACCATGTATATAGAATTTTGCAAATAGATCCTTTGTCTGATATGGTGAATGTCGAGGATGATCATCCTGAACTCATTTTTGGTCCAGCCATAGAAGGTCAGCTTGAAGATAGTGAAGTCCCTCCCTTTTATCTGAGTCTTAGATTGCATGAGTATGTTCTCCATAATGCCATGTTAGATTCTGGAGCTTCCAACAATTTGATGCCCAAATCCATTATGGAAAATTTGGGCCTGGATATCACCTAGAAATATCATGATTTGTACTCCTTTGACTCTGGTAGAGTTCGTTACATTGGTCTCATAAAATATTTGGTGGTTTCTTTAGATCAAATCCCAGCCAAAAATGTCTTGATGGATGTGGTGGTTGCTGATATACTGCCTCGGTTTGGTATGCTCTTATCTAGATCATGGGGTGTTGAACTCAAAGGCACTTTACAACTTGAATTCTCTTATGCTACCATCCCTGTTTTCGGTCAATTGAGGAAGTTGTACCGGGAGAATAAAATGAAGTATATGATCATTAGTAAAGAGAAGCCTGTGAATCATCTGATAAATGTTGTACATACTGATTTAGAGTCCTTTGTTTTATACTCTGATAGTGGATTGAATGATGTAGATATTCAACTTGTAGAAGTAGATGATGTACCGGAAATTTTCGAGAATTTTAGAGCAGTTATCAAGAAAAAGAAGAAATAGCAATTTCTTCTAAGCAGCCTACACAACAACAAAAGATCAGTGAAGAGCAGAAAAATGAAGTAATCAGCGAAGGTAAGGTTGAGAAAGAAATAGAATTCCAGCATCTAGAAGATGAAGCTGGCCTTTAGAGCATGGACTTCGATGGTGCGGTGGGTAAAGACAGTGCTGGTATTGGAATTTGGATTCAAAGCCCTGCTTTCCAGCCTGCCAAAGTCCCAAGTAATGTTAGAATATGTTCGTACAAGTTATCTTTTGATTTCTCTAATAATGAAGTGGAGTATGAGGTGTTGATTACAGGTCTGAAAATTTTGAAGAAACTAGGCGCGAAAAGAGTTTCTGTTTATGGTGATTAAACAAGTAAAAGGAGAATATCAAGCAAAGAATCCGCAGATGAGAACCTACAGAAATGTAGTTATGGATATTTTGAAAATGTTTCCGAAATACACCTTGACAGCACTACCCTGGACTCAAAACATCATCACAGATTCACTCGCCACTGCGGCCAGCAATTTGAAGATTCCAATGAATTCTAGCAACAAATTTGAAATTCATGTCAAACATAGGCCTGTTGTCCCTGATAATTTGAGGTATTGGCAAGTTTTTTGGGATGATAATGAAATTAATGCCTTTTTGCAAAATGAAAGGAAGTTTAAGAAAGCTTTCATTAATGATGTTTGTGATTCCGATGAACAAGATATTGAAGTAAATCAGATGGAGGTTTTACAGCTAAAGGATAATATTGTTCCTAGAGGTCTTATACCTTTAGAGGAGCTCTTTGATCAGGATGATGTGGTGAGAAAACTGACCTTGGTTCCTACAGACAAAGGAGTTGAAGATGTAAATCTTGGAACAACTAATCAACCCAAGCTTGTAAAGTTATAAAAAACATTGTCTCTCGAAATAAAGCTAAGTATTTTAGGTTACTCTCTAAATTTTTTGATGTTTTTGCATGGGATTATTCAGATTTGAAAGTGTATGACAAGAATATCATTCAACATACTATTCCTATCAAGCTGGATCAAAAACCTTTTCGAAAAAAGTTGAGAAGAATCAATCCAAAGTTGCTACCATCCATCGAAAAAGAGGTAAATAGATTGTTTAAAGCAGGCATTATTGTTCCAATTAGATTTTCTGATTGGATTTCAAATTTGGTCCTGGTATGAAAGAAGAATGGAGAAATAAGGTTGTGCATAGATTTTCGAAACCTCAACAAAGTATCCTTAAAGGATAATTACCCTCTTCCTAAGATGGATCATATTCTGCAAAGTGTAGTTGGAGCATCACGGATTTCACTACTAGATGGCTACTCAGGCTATAATAAAATCTTGGTGCATGAAAAAGACCAAGATAAAGCTGCCTTCGCAACACCAAGGGGAACTTTTCAGTATGCCAAAATTCCATTTGGATTTAAGAATGCTGGAGCCACTTTTCAGCGGGCGATGGACACAGCTTTTGCTAATGAGAAGGATGTTTTCTTGGTAGTTTATTTATATGATCAGACGATATTTTCTGGTTCCGATGATGAGCATTTGCACCACTTAAGGATAGTTTTTTCAGAAATGTAGGAAGTTCAGGATTTCTCTAAACCCGAAAAAGAGTCTTTTTGCCATGGACGAGGGTAAATTGCTTGGTCATATCATTTCTCAAGATGGCATTCGCATTGATCCTTCAAGGGTGGAGGCAATCCAACAAATAGATTTTCCGCCCAACAAAAAGGAGATTCAGACTTTGAATGGTAAGAGAAATTTCTTAAGCAGATTTATACCAAATTTGGCTGAGCATTTACGTGAAATAACTAATATGTTGAAAAAGGACAGCATTGTGAAATGGACCGAGAATGCCATGAAATCATTCAACTTGGTAAAGTTTTCTTTGACCATAACCCCCGTCTTGATTAGTCCTGATCATACTCATGATTTTATTATATTTTCATTTGCGTCTGAGCACACCATGGCTGCGGCGTTGATGCAAAAGAGAGATCAAGTGGAGCAACCCATTGCTTTTTTCAGTAGGACTATTCAAGATGATGCCTTGCATTACAATATCATTGAAAAACAAGCTCTGGCTCTTATTAAAGCATTGAAGGATTTCAGAGTATACATTCTGCATTCACATACCATAACATATGTTCCTAACGTAGCTGTCAAGGATGTTCTCATGCAAGCTGATTCGGAGGGAAGAGGAGGTAAGTGGATAGCAGCAATGTTGGAATATGATCTTGAGATTAATCCTACCAAAATAATCAAAGGACAAGGCTTCGCAAAACTGATGGCTGAATCAAATTTGCATGCTTTAGGCATAAATCTCATTGCAACAATGTCAGATGACGAAGATGGTGGCTCACTCATTCAAGTATTATAAATGTTTCTCAAATCACCTTGGTATTCTGATATAGTTTATGTTCTTTAGCATCTTTCGCCACCTCCTGGAATGTCAAGAAGTAAAGGTAGATCACTAAAACTAAAGAATACAAAATTCTGCATTTTAAATAGTGTTCTCTATTGGAAAGATCCGAGAGGAGTTCTTCTTAATTGTTTGGTTGAAGATGGATCTCAGCAGGTAATGAATGATTTTCATAGAGGTGATTGTGGTGGTCATTTGTTTTGGAAAACAACAGCTAACAAATTGTTGAGAGCAGGATATTATTGGCTAACTTTGTTTTCAGATTTATATAAGACAGATATGGGCCTCCATGAATGCTAAGATTTTCAAGGAAAAAGGAAGTTGCTTCCTCTTCCTCTGAATCTAGTTGAAGTAAATGTACCTTTCCAGCAATGGGGACTTGACTTCATAGGAGAAATCCATCCTACATCATCAGCACAACACATATGGATTTTGACAGCTACCGATTACTTCACCAAGTGGATTGAGGCCATTCTGAAAAGACAAGCCACAGATACGGTAATTATCCAGTTCTTAGAATCTAATATCTTGTCTCGTTTTGGTTGCCCTCACAAGATTATAACAGATAATGCAGCAACATTTAAGCCAAAGAGGATGGTCGAGTTTTGTAACAAGTACAATATTACATTGGGTCACTCCACGACATATTACCTGCAGGGCAATGGATTGGCTGAGTCATCAAATAAATCCTTGGTGAACATTATAAAGAAAATGTTGGAGGCAAACAAGAATAATTGGCATTGAAAGCTTGTTAACGCTTTGTGGGCCGACATAGTGAGTAGCAAGAAATCAATAGGTATGTCACCTTTTGAGTTGGTTTATGGTACTGATACAGTATTTCCCACAGCACTTGCAGTCCCGGTCATGAGATTATTACAGGAAGATGGCAGTGAAGAGGATGATATTCAACGCAGAATTAATCAAATGATTCGCCTTCAGAAAACAAGGGAAGAAGTTTCCCAAAACACTTTTCGGTTGTAGGAAAAGATAAAGAAAATTTATGATCGCAAAACCAAAGCATAAAAGTTTCAGCTGGAAGATGTCATGCTGTGGTGGGATGAACGGAATGAAGAAAAAGGAAAGCATGGTAAGTTTGACAATCTATGGAAAGGACCGTATAAGATCTCAGCATATCGAGGACAAGATGAATTTTTGTTAAAGGAAATGGATGGTTAGGAATGTTCAGGAGGGCCAATGAATGGTAGGCTCCTGAAGCACTACTACTTTTGAGGTTGTTCCCTAAAGTTACTTCACTTTCATTGTATATACTAGTTTGCTTTTCCTTGCAAGGTTTCAACTACACTGTCATCTGAGCTTGGGGCCCGAAGTGAAGGCTATAAAGCTTGAATGATTTGTGTCAATTTTGGTTAATTTGGTTTATATTCAAGTTTAGAGTCGATTGCGAGTCAGTTTTCTTTAAAATTGTAAAAAAGAGGGTCTTTCCTTGTTTTAGTCTTCTGTTTGTTTGATCATATTGGCCCAATCAGCTAGGCACTTGGTCTACGGTGTTCTTGACACCTCCAAGGAGCTACCATCCCCAATAAGTTCAATGTTAGTGTCAGTATTTGCATACTTCCATCAGGGATCAAATTTTCTCTTTGCATTTCCATTTTAGGGGTCCCATACTGAAATTTTTACATCATTTCATTAGGTCATGTCAAACTGATCCATTGATGGTTGTCTTCTCTTCAGAAAATCAAATTTTTCCCTCATAGAGTATACTTGCTGACCCTTCTTTAGGTTGTCTTCAGTTATGGTTTCATGGTCAATTTGTAATTATGCTTTCATTAGGTCATAAGGCATGTTTCATTAGGTATTAGGGTTTCATTTCCAAGGTCAAGAACCTGATTTAAAAGTGTAAATAAAGGGAAGCAAGGGTATGAGGATAATAAATAAGTAAAGCATGATGGCTTGTAGGTCATAGTCACTATATAGTTATCTTTCAAACTAATGTAATTTTCACCTCAAAAAACATGTTTTTGAGGTGAAACTAGAGTATTTTGAGTTAATTTGTATTTCTTATGTAATTTTAAGTCACTTTATGTAATAAATGAACCTGGCTGCACCAAAGCATCTCTCCTTGCTGCAAGACAAAGAAACACTGCAAAAATCAGTTCAAGTTGAGCATTATCCACCTAAATATTAACAAAGAAGAAAAGGCATTAAAAACAGAGTTTTGAAGAAGGTCAAGAAACATTAAAAAGTGGGGTTTTCAAGTGAAAAATCAAAATTTACTCCTATATAAGGTCTCACATTTAATTTTCAAGTTCATCATTATCATTTGGCAAGAGAGAGAGTCAAAAATTGAGGAGAAGAGGAAAGGTTGAGCGAGTTTTGGGCAAAGGAGAAGTGGCGCTGCGCTTCTGGAGGGTGGCGCTGTGCATCTGGAGCAGTGGTGGAGTGGCACTGTGCTTCTATAGTCTGGCGCTACACGTTTCAAGCAGGAGGGGTGGTGATGTGCGTCTAGGTCCGATGTTGTGCGTTTAGAGATTTTCACAGTTTAAATTTACACTGCACTGCGCTTCTAGAGTTGGCACTGCGCGTCTTTGCGTTAGCACTGCGCGTTGAGCAGAAGGGCCAAAAAGGCCTTAAAACTTCAAAAAACTTCAAGGTTTCCCTCTCTTTCCTTCATACAAGTAAGTTATCCTCCTATACTACATTGTTGGTTTGCATTGCAAACTTTTAAACATCATTCCCCATGGCAAGTGTGAAACCCTAAAATTCTCCCTTGGTTATGCATAAACCCTAAATCCCAATTATCCCTCCTATCACCTATCACCTATCACTAAAACTCTAAACTCTTTCCCTATTACATTCCATAACATCCACATCCCTTTATCACTCTTCCCAAAAAGAAATATCTCAAGCAAACCAAGCCCTCCCTCTCATTTTTATGATTCCTACTCCCTCATTCATTTTCTAGCCCATAAGGTCATCTCCCATCCCCTCAATCCTAAATCACTCTTGTTCATTCCCTTTATCCATTTTCTTAGAGTGTACAAATTTGCAAACATGGACAAAGAGGACTGAGACTACGAGGAGGTGGAAAACACCGGCAGTGATAGTTCAGCAAATAGACCTAGGCCTAAGAGAAAACCACACAAGGGAGGTAGAATTATCAGGGAGGAGCCATCAAACCTCAAAGAATTGCAGGCCTCTCAGTTGGCTGTCACTTGTTTCAGACATCTAGGGTGCTATGTGTTCTATGAGCAGGTAGAGAGAGTTCAACATCTGCCTGAGCTCACCAGAAGTTTTGTAGCCCATCTTTAGGACAATAAGGTGACTCTTGCTGGGGTGACATTCACAGTCTCACCTTCCATTATTGCAGATGCAACTAGGATTCTGAATGTAGGGGAGAAATGGTACAAGGCAAAGGACCTGGATGAACATTATTATGAGCCTTATATCAAACCCAGGTAGAGAAATGAGGCGAAACGAATTTTTCCTTTCAGATTCCTTGAGGACAAGTATGCCCCCATGATGAAAATCATTATGAAATATTTTACTTGTGAGTGCAGATTTTCCAGGCTGTACACCTATCACATCAGGCTTCTCATGAATTTTACCAGGGTGAGGATGTTAAACCTCCCTTATTTCTTGTTCAGGAATACTGAGAAGATGGCCCATTTTGTGTAGAAAAAGCCATACCCTCAGTAAATGAGCAACCTCTATCATTATTCCCTCATCAAGATGATTGTGCTTCATCATCTTAGCCTCCTCAACATCTCTTGGGAGACCTTTATTGGTCATGACATCTTTAGGGGTCATCAAATTCCTCCACCAGTGTCTCAAGAATCAGGAGGACCTTCTAGCAATGCTCAGGTGAAGACCGATGAGAAAGCCAAAGTGACTAGAGCTACTGAGGTGCCCAGGACCTAGATGATATACCAGATGGGCACGAGGAGATCGTTTGCAGCTGATAGGCAAGTTTTTTCTGCACAGGATGTGGAAGGGAGCTTGCCTTCTTCATCAACTCATAGGTAAATGCTAGCTCCACAGGATGTGGAAGGGGATTTTCCTTCTTCTTAAACACAACAGGTACAAGTGCAGCAACTGCACAAAGGGAAAGAAAAGATGTCGGAGGAAATTTTTTATGATGAGGAGGAAGAGAGAGAGTTTGATTTGACAAAGCACGATGAGCCAGAGCAACACTATACTCAAACAATTTATTTAGAGGCACAAGATAAAGAAACAATAAAAGACATCATCATACGGGAAAAGTAGGCTCAAGTCCAAGCATTGATGGGAAATTTGGAGAGAGCCAAGTATTCATCACATATTTGGAACACGAGAACAAGCAGTTGAGTGACAAACAGGTCTTCATGGAGTTGGAACTTCTCAAGGTAAAACGACAAAATGACAAGAAGGCGCTGATCACTTTGTCTCCTATTGAGAAGGAAATTGAGAACGATAGAGAGACTTGGCTTGAGAGAGTCAATTTGCAACTAGAGAAGCTATTGTAGGCCAATAGGGAGAACCAGATGATCAGGCACATGGCCTACCATTACAGGACTTGAAACAAAATTTGCAACATGAGGGTCAAAAAGATGAAAGCTAGGCTAAGGCGGGCTCTAAAAGGAAAAAAAGAGGAGGATAGGCTTAGGTTGCTTGCTGAAGCTTCCTTAGATCATCAAGATGCTTTATGGTAGTGCTTATCACCAATTTTGGTCAAGTTTGGAGGAGTTTTTGTTTCTTGCAAATTTTGGAAATTGCCCACATTGAAAATCTGGCTCAATGCGGTGCTGCGCTTTTCCTAGGGGCATCCAATGGACAAATGGCTTGAACTTTGGATTCATAGCAACGAGTACATGCACCCTATGGATTCGATAAGTTTTTGGGGCGAAACTGGTCCACCTAAAGGTCAAAAAACAGCCTAAAAAGGACCTTTCTACCACTTTTTGGACACACAGAAGCAGTCTTGGGAGAATCAACTTTTGAGGGGCCAAATGATCTTCAAATGAAGAAATTCCAGGTGTTTCGGAAATTAGAATTGAATACCTTTCCAATGAGCTTTCATGAACTTAATTGGGATGTCGAGAAGGCTTCCAAAAAGGACCTGGAAGTGGCGCTACGCGTTGGGCCTGTGGTGCTGTGTGTAGGGCAAATTTTGCAGCAGGATGGCCATTTTTCTGAGTTTTGAATGTGTTTGTAGATTTTCTCTCATGGAGGAGGTTTTACTGATGTAAATGATCAATTGGCTTGTAAATATGATAGATAATTAGCAGTAGAGGGTAGATTCATTTCATTAAAAGTCAATTTGAGCTCAAGTGAATCAGTTTTTCACTTTTAGAGGCAAGTTGTTAAGATGCCTATATTCCTGTTTCTTGTTCAGTGTTGGTTAGATTAGCTCCTAATCTTAGGGATTCGACCCCTAAGGATGAAGGAGGTTGAAACAATGCCTATATCTTCTTCTTCTTTCTCATTGTAGAGGGTTGGACTCAGTTGGATGCTCATACCTTGATTGTACATCATTTTGTAAGCAGTTTAGCAAGGAGATTAATAAGAATTGCTACTATTTTTTCTGGGATCCATGTGGTATGGAGTTTTAGTACAATTTCTTCTCTTGTGATCATATGTTAGTATGTTTTATGTATTTCATTAATCATTCCATTTCTTCTAAGTGAATGTTTTCAAGTTGATAGGCATAATTCATTACATCACTGCTCTGCTCTGGGGAAATATTCACCATTTCATGTTTTCTACAGTTTGGGAAGGATTCATGGTAATCACATGCTCTTCCTAGCCTCTCACAAGTCTTAAAACATCTCACCCATCAAGCCCTAGAGTACTAAACCTTATTCCTACCTTGCCCCATTGAACACCCTACAATTCTGACCTAATTCCCTAGCCCATAAACTATCCAGCTCCTCCTGATCTAGCAAAACCTCTTCAAAATCCAATCAAAACTTTGTGCTGCTATACCTAGCCTAAAATCATTTTCCTGATCTAGTCATCTTGGCTGAGATCCTTACAGAGAGAGCCCTCTCCCGGGCTAGTAGGGCTAGCTACTTGGCTAAGCGTGGTTTGTGTTTACCCTAGCATTGCCTTCCTTCAACCTGAGGTTCAATCTAGGTGATAACAAATCCTTAATTGAATAGGTTTTTCCATGTTAAGTGTGCATGAAGGATCCCTGTTAACATCCTCCTCCATCTGCATCAAGCGGACACAAAACATGGAAACTTATATGTATATACCCGATGCAATCGAATACTATAATCCATTCATAACCACCACAATATCTCCTGTCTTTGGAGGAGGTCACCCTACTATTCTATCTACTACTCCACTGTAAACCATGGGATTTCCACCACGAAAAAGTTGTGCCTTTTCCTTCTTCAAAATTACCTTCACTATTCCTTTAGTTCTACTTGTCTTGCAAACCCACTTCCCAGGAACCAGTGTAAGTGGATGGTTTGATGTTAGACTTGTGTGTTGTGGCTGCAGGGTGCATGAAGCTTGGAGCTGAGCTTGGCTTTCGAGCGCTCAATTTTTTTTTTTTTTTTTTTTAAATAAAAATTGCAATTTGAAGATAGAAATGGCTTCAGAGTCATTTAATTTTTTTTTTATTTGCCAATTCTGTAATAATTTTCCCTCCTACATCATAAGAACCTCCATATGACTATCCAGGTTGAAGATACTGTGGATGCTAAGACTGAGGTGCTTGTTGCATTGGCATAAAACTTCTGCAATAATCTCATTCTCTTAATAGCATAGTTTGAAACTGAGTGAAGGAGGCACCAATTCTAATATCAATTTCCTGTCTGGCATCAACTGCATCTGGAAAAAAAAGATTTGGATGGACCCAAGTGGATTGAACAGTATGAGGTCAATTGAACAACAATTGAACAACAATTGAACAACAATTTTCATTCGATCACATCTCCTGATTCGGGAGCCGGTTTTAAGAATGTAATATACTGCTGGAAAGCTTTCTGAGATGCTTCTGATTGTCACACTTATGGCATGTTTTTCACTGAAGATCATGTGCAAAAAATCTAACAAAACAAACATAATAAGAGGCCCATTTTGATCATTGAAGGGAGGCCAAAGGACTGACTCTAACAGTGGCACCATCTGGGATGGTAGCTCCTCGGAGGTGCCAAGAACCACAGATCTCTGGGAACCTCGAGATTAGTGCCTCATCCATTGGGAAATACGATCAAATAGCTGCAAAACCAAAACATCTCATACCAATCTAAAAACATATACATACTATGATCTGTACATAAACAAATACCGGAAACTGAAATGTTGCCTTGGGCAGCTTATTTATTTACAAACCTACCCTACTTTGCTACAAAATTACTAGATCAAGTGATGCTATAGTGGAAAATCAACCAATCAAGCTGTTGTGGCAACAATGATGCTAGGGAGTGCTTGAACCAGGACACAATTGGAAATACTGACAGCCATACATGCATACAATGCTTCTGGCTATGTAAAAGACAATCTGGTTTGTCATTCAAATTGAAAAAATTCCATATATGCAACAACAGGATCATAGAAACCAGACCATGTATGCTGCCCTAACTCCTCAACATATGCTTCCAGCTGCAAACTATCAATGCAAACATCCATGGGTAGCCCTATTGTTTCTTGTTTGGAATGAGGGAGTTTCCAAGAACCTTTTGGGATCTCAGAATTCATATGATTGGATCTGATCATTTAAATACTCAATCTCCTTCTCAAATTTTTCAACAACTAACTCAAAGAAACCAGTTTTACCTTTAGGAGGAAACTTTGGAGATCTGAAACTTTGAAGCACGGTAATGAAAAATATCTCATCTATTTCAATATCCACTAACTGATCTCTAACTTCTTTTAAAACTTCACAAAACACAGGGTTTTCCACATACCCTACCATCTTATTTTAGTACATGAATGGATCAGTGAGCACTGGAATCTCTGGATTGAGTTGGAGTTGCCATGTGAATGTTTCAGCCTTTATATGTCTGATCATTGTCCACCATCAGCAACCAAAACTGCAATTTTTAACAATTTTTTCCTGGAGGAGATCTGTCACCTCGTCCCCGGCAGTGACACCAATATGTTAGCACTCAGGATTGAACCTCAAGGTTGAGAAGAGGCAATCCCGAGGTAACCACAGACCAAGCTTTCAATCTGGCATCTAGCCCTGCCAAACCAGAGAGGGCTCTCTCTTTTCCAAAAAAATGTGGCTGCAATAAGTGAATCTTAGGCTAGCTATGAAGTACGGGGATTTGATTGAAAGTTTTGGTTTGAAACAGCAAGAGAAAGGACCATTGGGTTGTGGAGCCGAGGCTGGTTTCTGCTGGAAAAATTGGGGCAAAGTAAGCGCAATGCTCAGCCAGATAAAAAATGTTAATGAGAGAGGAAAAGAGGAGAAAGCTTGCTGTCCTGTAGGCATCAATCAAGGGATGGATCTATAGTGGCAGCGTTAGAAGAAAGAGAAACACAGGGTTACTCAATAGAGCATCTAACAGAGGATGGATTATGCAAAGATAACCACTACATTTAACAACAAAATCATTGCGAAAGGAGCATCGTGCATGGATGGATTCCTAACACTTCCCTTAGATAATGATGTAACAAGAATTAGCAGAAAAAACAAAGTATGTAAGTGAATTTATGAGAAAAACATGTTGGACATTAAACACTATGATGGATCCCAAATATAAAGGGTAGAAACTGCTCCATTAAAAATAATATTCAGAAAAATATTTACACAGTCCAAAATAGCCTCACTCTGCTACAAAAATCGAACCCTTACCTCTAAAAAATCATCCTACATATACCCTATTACATCTTAATTTTGGTTTCGTAAACATAGGAATCAAAATAATTAAAATAAAAAAAAAAAAACAAATATGTGCTACGGTCAAATAACATAAATTAAAATTATAACTAAATAATTTAATTAAATCTCATCAAAACAGAATAATTTGTTTGTTGTCACAAGTCGATTTGCTAAAGGTGTCATCGCTGGAAATCTGGGATACTCAGGAATACTGGTCGATCCTCTTCCATCTGTGCCCTATAGATACTTTTGTTGCCAATTTTTTTTTCCATCTATTCGTTGAATGATTTATAAGAATGCCACATCCCTTAAAAACTCGATTTGCTGCTGATTTCATGGATGAAACACTTGCCATCTGTTCCTAGAAAAATTCGAGTATTGCCACGTCTCCTTCAAAAACTCAATTTGTTGCTAGAAGTCCTTTAATTTCCCATGAGACTTTTTTTTTATTGCCTAAAATCTTTGCCCATATGTTCCAGAAGAACTCAAATACTGCCACAAGTTGAAGTTTTTGTTTGAAACATTCAAACTTCCTGGTTCGTCGATGGCAATTATTGGTTGCAATTATGTGCGCTCCTGCTCGAACCAATGCAACATTCTTCTGCACAATTTTAGAATCGCTATATCAGCCATGATCACAAAAAATACAACTGAGAGCGCAATTGATAATTCAGAAGTGAATTTCAAAGAATCCACTCTCTCGAAAGACACCAACGGAGCCAAAGTAAGGACTATAGTGAGAACTGGCACAAGAACACCCTCTATGCAAACTGCTCGATGTTTATTAAGTCAATTGGAGAGATGTATTGACCCATAGGAGCCCAACAGCCTCAATAATATCCTTAGTTTTGTCTTCATCGCCAGTTATATCTGTCAACTTAGATATTGCGTCCTCTGACAAAGTGGAATTGTCATTCAGATATAGCAGCGCACTGCTGTAAAGAATCTAATGCTGAACTAAATGATTGAATTGCAACAAACTTCACAACCTTCCCATAATGATTAATACCAATGACAGAGTTTATGAACAACTTTTGTACTCTGGTCAATTTCATCTAATCCACAAGCCTCATATAATCCATACCCAGATGCAAATTCAAACAAAAAATATAGATCCCAATCCCCTAGTCACTATCATCCAGACCCTCTCTCCTCCAGATGTTTCATATCCATCACTTGGGAAGCTGCCTTTGACACCTCTTTAGCATTCCAACGAACTAGGGTCCAGGGGCTTATCTTCATTGGTCCATTATTCCTTTGTCTTGCTTTTTCACCTAGCTTCCTTTTTGCATTCCTACTCCCCTCGTCTAACTAATTTACTTTGATTGCTACTACTTATAACAAGGCACCTTCCTGACGAATATCAAATTAATATTGTGATCATATCTTCCTAGATTAGAGCACTAGTAGATGTTCTATTGTCAGATAGATTTATTTTGGTAAGTAGCAGTTTGTTTTCAGGAAGAAACATTGATTATTTTCTTCTATTTCTTCCACACATTTCGCTGAATAGATATATGGCTCCAAACTTAAAACTTTGGTAAAAAAGGTCAGCCTCTATATCCAATTTTATTTCATTTTCTTCCACCTCAGAAGAGCACCTTGAGCAACACATCTCCCTGGACAACCTCATCTTTGATCAGTCAAAGTATTATAAGCACCTTCTGGATATGATGGATCAATAGGGTGATCGGCAACTGCTCCAACTTGCCGAAGCACTACAATTTTTCTACCTATTGAAGAAGCTTCTTTCTGCAAAACACTTAGAAATGACCCACTTTGTGTTATTGCTCTTGAACATGAATAAGTCATAAACACACCTCCTTTCTTTGTCAATTGCATTGTAAGAGCATTAAGATTGCGATACATACTAGTTGCACACTGCAAAACCTTTCGGCTTGGTGCTAATTTTGGTGGATCCAAGATAACCAAATCCCAAGATTCTTCTTTTGAAATTGCTACTTTCATAAACTTAGTTGCATCTTCCTTTAGAAAAGAAATTATGCAAGAGTTGATATCATTTAGTTTGGCATTTTCCTCCTCAAGTTGCAAGGCAGGTAATGAAGAGTCAGTACCAGTAACATGAACAACACCTCCAAAAGCAGCGTTAAGTGCAAAACCTCCACTGTAACAGCAAACATCAAGAACTGTCCTACCTTTTGAAAGTGAGCACACCAGAAGCTGATTTTCACGCTGATCTGCATAGAATCCTATCTTTTGACCCTCCAATGAAACAATGTAATTAATGCCATTCTCCATAACCTTCACTTTGCTTTTCATAAGCGTTGGCTCAAAATCCTCAAGATCTATAGTCAATCCTTCCTCCTTCAACATTTCAATAGAGGGTCTCCATCTCACATAATCAATATTAGGGATTTCCCTGATAAAAACTCTATTACAGATCTATACCTTTCAACCCACCCTGCAGATGATGCAATAACAACATGATTGTTGAAGACATCCACTATAAGCCCATACAACTTTAAGGTAGAGTTTAGAAGGAACATGCATGCCTATCTCCTTCACTGTTCACAAGACGATAAGCATTTGTATCTGATCGAGGAAGTTCTAGACGCTTGCGCATGTCTGTATCTGCATTAATCCTTAATTGAATAGGTTTTTCCATGTTAAGTGTGCATGAAGGATCCCTGTTAACATCCTCCTGCATCTGCATCAAGCAGACACAAAACAAGGAAACTGAATTGTATATACCCCATGCAATCGACTCTTGCAATCCATTCATAACCACCAAAATATCTCATGTCTTTGGAGTAGGTCGCCCTACTATTCTATCTACTGCTCCATTGTAAACCATGGGATTTCCACCACGAAAAAGTTGTGCCTTTTCCTTCTTCAAAATTACCTTCGCTATTCCTTTAGTTCTACTTTTCTTGCAAACCCACTTCCCAGGAACCAGAGTAAGTGGAGTATTTGTGCTTCTATGGTTTGATGTCAGACTTGTGTGTTGTGACAGCATGGTGCATGAAGCTTGGAGCTGAGCTTGGATTTTGGGCGTTCAATTTTTTTTTTTTTTTTTAAATAAAAATTGCAAACTGAAGATAGAAATGGCTTCAGAGTCATTTCGATTTTTTTTATTTGCCAATTCTGTAGTAATTTTCCCTCCTGCATCACAAGAACCTCCATATGACTATCCAGGTTGAAGACACTGTGGATGCTGAGACTGAGGTGGTTATTGCATTGGCATAGAACTTCTGCAATAATCTCATTCTCTCAATAACATAGTTTAAAACCGAGTGAAGGAGGCACCAATTCTAAGATCAATTTCCTATCTCGCATCAACTGCATCTACAAAAAAATGGACGGACCCAAGTGGATTGAACAACAGGAGGTCAATTGAACAACAAATGAACAACAATTGAACAACAATTTTCATTCGATCACATCTCCTGATCTGAGAGCCGGTTTTAGGAATGTAATATATCGCTGGAAAGCTCATTTCGAGCTGCTTCTGATGGTCACACTTATGATATGTTTTTCACTGAAGATCATGTGAAAAACATCTAACAAAATAGACATAAAAAGATGCCCATTTTGATCACTAAAGGGAGGCCAAAGGACTGACTCTAACAAAAGGCACCTTACAGGATGAGCAACATGAGTTGGTAGAGTTGAAGTTGCAGTTAAAAGAGATGCTTGACAAGGGATACATTAGGCCAAGTTTATCGCCTTGGGGTGGACCAATGTTGTTCATAAAGAAGAAATATGGTACTCTGTCGACGGTGCTGGAGCCGCCATCATTCACGGGATCTACCCGGTATGAAGGCCCAGTTAGGCCTCACACCATTTGGTGTAGGAGTCCCATCTGGTACGATGGCTCGGTTACCATTATTTTATAGATTTTCCTTAGCTCTTATTGTTCAACACGTGAGAGTGTTATGCTTGCAACTTCAAGAAAGTGAAGTGAGTATGCCTGGTGAGTGTGTAATGTAACTTTGTGTTCAGTTTCTCTTATTGCCAAAAGGGGGAAGTAAAGTGAGCCTCTTGATGAGAAGGAATAATCCCAACCCAGGGAGAAACACATGCGAACAACAACAAGGGTATGTCCAACATCCAGCAGAATAGTCCGCAGCAGATGCGGCAGTCATGAAAACTAAAGTTCAACGAAAAACTCGTACACCATCCAATGGAGTAGTCCACATGGGGGTGACGGTCATTAAAAACAGGAAAACACAAATATGGTCTATCTAATGTCTGGCGGAGTAGTCGACATGGATGGGACAATAGTGATAAAAAATACAACACATCTTCAACAATATGAGTACTAAAATAACCGAAGTAGTTCAACTATCTTAGTACAGGTTAAGAAAACATTCTTTACAAACGTTTAAAGAATAGTCTTACAAAGAGATACAAAACATGCATGAAAATGTGCTAGCCTAAGACAGGTTTCTGAATTAAGAAAAAGATCCAAGACACATATGTACACCATACATCACTAGTCCCAGTAGTGGGACGTTGGAGCCATTGCTCGCTCCTCAAAGAATACACTACAAACTCTAAAGGCTATGTGGGAGGAGCCAATGTGAAAATTCCTTTGCATGTACAATGAGGGGGTATATATAGCCAAGGGTGAAAGTGACCCTTCTGACTCTTCGACTTCCCTCATGACCGTTTGACTTCCTACGACTTTTCGACTTTACATGACTCTTCAAATTCATATGTGGGTCTCTTGGACTTCCACTTTACATTGCATTGATTACAACAAGTATGGCCCATAGTGATGATGTGGCCGAGACGACTCATGACACAACTCGACATGACATTGCTGACATGTGCTGGCTGACTATGGTGTCCGTGTCGAGCTACTATGTTGTTGAGTGATGAGTGGGCTCTTGGTGTATCATATCTTCACCTCCACATGACAGAGTGTGCAGGGTCTTCGATGATCTTGGTGTTCATTTGATAGTGCATTTGTATGTTTCCTCATAGCTTGTTGCTCGATGTGCTTCATGTGTTCGTTCAACTATGAGAAAGTATTCTAACATGTGCTCCTTCTTCATCTCATTCATTGACGCGCCATGTTCTGTCCATGTACCTGCTTCTAGCACCACTCATGATGAGATGACAGAAAATCCAAAAAATTTCCTAGTCTAACATGATGCATTTTTTTATTTATATTTATATTTATATTTATTTATGTTATTTTATTTTATTTATTTTATTTTATTATTATTTATTTATTTATTATTTTATTTTTATTTTATTATTTTATTTATTATTTATTTTATTATTATTTATTATTTATTATTTATTATTTATATTTTATTTATTATTATTATTATTTATTATTATTATTTTTTTATTTTTATTTATTTATTTTTATTTTATTTATTTTAATTTATTTATTTATTTATATATCTTATATAATATATTATTATATATATATATATATTATATATATATATATATATATATATATATATATTATATATATTATATATATATTATATATTATATATTATATTATATATATTTTTTTCGTTTTAGTGCAGGTGACTGGGAGAAGGACAAGAGATTGAAACTGTGTAGAGCATACTTCAGGCTGGGATGCAAGGCTCCAAATCACTATCGAGGAAAATTGTGCAGATGTCACTAGGAGGCAGATTTGTGCAATCTGGGGCAACAGTGACAGTTGCGGGGTACAACCCATTTGGGAGGCAGAATTGTGCAGTTTCTGGGAGGAAGACCAAGCAGGGTGTTAGGGAACTGCTGGGCCAATCTACGCAATTTTCAAGGGGAGAACTAGGTAGGTCATCCAGCTGGGATCTGCACAGTTTATCCAGGGAAGACATAATGTGTAGTAGGGTACGTGACAGAAAGATCTGCGCAATTTTTTGAGGGAGAACAGAGCAGGTTAGCAAGGAAGCCTACTTATTAGATCTTCGCAATTTCCCGGGACAATGTAGTGACACACAACATAGTCCTGTCCCACATGTCTGCATACTTTCTGCAAACAGTTCAAGGTAGTTAGGTTGGACAAGTTCTACACAATTTTGGAGATCATTGCAACCTAGGGTCATAGCTCAAGTCATCTTTTCCAGTTGGCCAACAGGAGGCTTGATGGGTGATCTTGCGGGAAGCGCAAACTAGATCGGATTTCGGGACAACTTCTGAGCAGTTTTGGGAGACAGTCAGCTTGCTCATTTTCAAAACTATGTAGTGTAGGCTGCCTATAGGATAACCTGAAGCTCTATGCAGTTTTGGGCAACAGTGCAAGGTCACTGAGATATTGGTCCGATTGATGGAGGGTTTTCTCGTCGACAGATTTTCAGGAAAAATGGCTAAGTGTGGGAGGAAGTGAACTTGTGCATACATGACCTTGTGATCACACATTTAGCATGACTCGACGAAGAGGCACCTCAAACCAACATGACAAACACATGCTCAGTGAGACTGCCCAAAGGTTAAGAGCGACAAGTATGACACTTGAGACATATCATTAAATGACCATGATGAAACTTGTGCGATAATGCTTACAAATTTTGTGTGTGAGTGCGATGGGTGCTTACGTAGCTAAGATAACCCAAACACACAAAGACAAACCTTCGACATTACCATAACAGGTTCAGAAGCATGACATAGAAATCAACATGGTAGAGAAGACAGTTGGTCAAACAAGCGAAAAGGAAGCAAGACACGCAGAGGAAACACATGAAATGACTTTGTGCTTGCAAACATGCATGTTATCGAAGACAAAGTGATATGACAATGACAAGCAGACCTTCATATAAACTAAGATATGTACTTCAAAATATATTCTTTACTTACCATACTTACCCTCGAGATTATATGCATCTGACGGAGTTTGCATGATGTCCCGATCTCTTGTCATAACTCGGTTCCTTGGTCTTTCTCCTTAACTCCTTGAGAGTAATTTGGTATGTCATCTTTTCTTATGGTCACTAAGAGATATATTTACGCAGTTTCAATGGATAGTGACTGCTATCGAGATGATCTGCACAATTTTCTAGAGCAATGCTGGACTATCCGCTTTGCGCAATTTCTGGGAGCAAGGCTACTAACTTGCTTTGTGCATTTTTCTAGAGAAAGGTTGGTTGCCTACTCTATGAAATTTCTGAGTGCAAGGTAGATTGGACAACTAGGAAAACACTGCGCAACTTTGAGATGCAAGACATTGCTACAGGATGGGTCCTAGGAGGACACCTCTGCATAGTTTCTGAATGCAGGGCAACTGTACTGCTCTGCACATTTTTGGAGAGAAATGCTGGCTTCCTGACTGGTCTATGCATTTCTAGAGTGCAGTTATGACTGCCTGACTACTCTATGGATTTCTGGAGAGAATTTTTGGTTTCCTGACTGCTCTATGCATTTCTGGAGAGCAGTGTTGGCTGGGCAGCTGAGGGACAACACTCCGTAGTTTTTGATGAAAGTGGGTTCTGATTGGGGAAGGAAACCACTACACAGTTTTGGATGCTAAGGGAGGCTGGGATCTCTGTGCATTGTGCAGTTCCAACAAGAAAGGAAAAAAGCTTGAGGGTTGTTTAGTCAATTTAATGTCTTAAATTTCTCTACATAAATTATCAATCTGGGTATCGTAAACTGATGAAGTGTGGTGCACCATATGTGCTTAGTTAACCTTTTTCTTACTTCGTTGTTTTATAGTTTTTGTTTTGTTTTGAGGTTTTGTTCTTGTTGATCTCCTAAAGTGTCTAATGCAAATGGAAATGCTATTCCTAAGTCTCTAGAGGGCAAGTATGGATATAGATTCTAAGGCAATTATGTCCTTTATAATGATTTCCAGAACTTAACACTTCAGAAGGTCTTAGAATATACTAGTGATGACAGTAATGCTTGAACAAGAATGGAAAATGTGCTAATATTTAAACAAGTAAATAATGAACTACTGATCATGAAACTATTATCTCTGCTGCTGTCTAAATATAGAAAAGCGATTTAAGCTACTGCACTCAAAGAAATAAAAAATTTCAAGGAAAGTAAAACTAAAATCAAATTACACATTCATAATTCGATCCCTCGCCAGTAGTCTCGCTATGGCTTTCGAAGGTAACCGTCAATGATATGAGCAATTTAATATCTAATTGCAGAAAAGTAAAACTAAAATCAGATCACATCAATTCGTAGTCTGACCCCTCGCCAGTTAGTCTCACTATGGCTTTCGTTGGTAATCATCAACAACTTGAGCAATCTGATATCTAATTACAGAAAAGTAAACTTAAAATCAAATCACATCAATTCATAGTATGACCCCTCACCAGTTAGTTTCGTTATGCTTTCGGAGGTAATCATCAACAACTTGAGCAATCTGATATCTAATTGCAGAAAAGTAAACTTAAAATCAAATCACATCAATTCATAGTCTGACCCCTCGCCAGTTAGTCTCGCTATGGCTTTCGGAGGTAATCATCATTAACTTGAGCAATCTGATATCTAAACTAACTAACAAAGCAAATGAATAACACTGAAATCAAAGCAGAACTGGAATTAAAAAAAAAAAACTAAGAAAAGCAAATTCAGCAGAGAGGTTAATCTCATGTCACTAGTTAATGCAAAGACATGTAAAAAAAACTAATCTACAATCAACCGGTTGAACACACTTACATGAATTAAAATTGCATGAATGGAAAATCTAATCTATCAAACTTCAAAGCAATCAAATGACATAATGAAATCAAAGAAAAATTACAAAATGAAATCTACTCTACCTTACATTCTAATGTGCTCCATGACATCTACTTCACATCTCCTTCCATGTTGAGAAAATCAAAGCTTTATTCAAATTCTTCAAAATCACAAAGTACAACAAAGCTTTCCAAAGCTTTCCAAAGCCATCTCACAAGCTAACAAGCTTAAGAACTAACAAGCTAAGACTTAAAAACTAACAAATGAATGAGAGCGATCTCTTATTTATACAGAAAGATAAGAAGCCATCTCATTAATGAGAGTCCATGAATCTCTCCCTCTACCTCTAGAGTCCTAATCAAAATAGGAACTGATAAGAGACATGTCTTCTTAGAGTTTCAATACAATTAGGAGATATGACACATATCCTCATGATCCCATCATTCTTTTCATTCAAATTTGAATTTGGTCTTAGAGTGCCACATAAGGGTCTTCTAGAAGCCTCCTTTCAACCTACACATGTCAACAATATCAACCCATTTGTTAGGTATAAGCATATGCACATTATTTTCTAATTTTTAACCACAAATTCACTTAAAAGACTTGAAATTAATAAGGTTTGAAAAAACATAAATGTGGCCCAATGATAATGAATGTGGTGACATAGTAGTGAAATGGAGGTGATATAATGGACATAATAGTGAAAGTGTAATGGAAATGAATGACATTTTCAAGACTCAACAAGTGGTACAAGGCACAGGACCTGGATGAACACTATTATGAGCCTTATATCAAACCCCGATACAGAAATGAGGTGAAGAGACTTTTTTCTTTCAGATTTCTTGAAGACAAGTATGTCCCCATGATGAAAATCATCATCAAATATTTCATTTGTGAGGGCAGATTTTCTAGGCTGTACATCGATCACATCAGGCTCCTCATGCATTTTACCAAGGTGAGGATACTAAACCTCCCTTATTTTTTTTTCAGGAATATTGAGAAGATGGCTCATTTTTTCCAGAAGAAGCCATACCCTCAGGAAATGAGCAGTCTCTGTCATTAATCCCTGATTAAGATGATTGTGCTTCATCATCTCAGTCTCCTCAACATGTCTTGGGAGACATTTATTTCTCATGACATCTTTAGGGGTCCTCAAATTCCTCCACGAGTGTTTCAAGAAGTAGGGGGACCTTTTAGCAGTGCTCAGGTGAAAACAGATGAGGAGGCCAAAGAGACTAGAGATACTGAGATGCCTGAGACCTTCTTGACATATTAGAGGGGTATAAGGAGATTGTTTACAATCGATAGGCAGGTGTTTTCTCAATGGGATGTGGAAGGGACCTTGCCTTCTTCATCAACCCATAGGCAAATGCTAGCTCCATAGGATGTGGAAGGGGCTTTGCCTTCTTCATCATCACAACAGGTACATGTGCAGTAGTTGCACAAAGGGAAGGAAAAGATGCCGGAGGAGATTTTTGATGATGAGGAGGAAAGGGACTTTGACTTGACAGAGCATGGTGAGTTGGAGCAGCGTTATACTTATCATGGCATGGAAATAATTGACTTAGAGGCTCAGGATGAAGAAACAATAAATGACATCATCATATAAGAAAAGGAGGCCCAAATCCAAGCATTGATGGACAATTTGGAGAGGGCCAAGTATGTAATCACATATTTGGAACAAGAAAACAAGCAGCTGAGTGATAAGAAGGTCCTTATGGAGTTAGAACTGCTCAAGGTAAAACGACAAAGTGACAAAGAGGCACAGGTCACTTTGACTCCCATTAAGAAGGAGATTGAAGATGATAGAAAGACTTAGCTTGAGAGAGTAAATTTTCACCTTGAGAAGCTATTGCAGAAGGTTAATAGAGACAATCAGATGATCTGGCACATGGCCTACCATTACACGACCCGAAACAAAATTTTCAATATGAGGGTCAAGAAGATGAAAGCTAGGCTAAGGCAGGCTTTGAAAGGCAAAAAGGAGGATGATAGGCTTAAGATGCTTGTTGAATCTTCCTTGGCTCATCGGGACACCTGATGATGGTGCTTCTCACCAATTTTGGGCAAGTTTGGAAGAATTTTCATCACTTGCAAATTTTGAAATTTTACACACACGGAAACTACCTATGCTTTTCCTAGGGGCACCCAATGGAGAAATGGTTTGAATTTAGGATTAAGAGAGACGAGAACATGAACCCTATGGATTTTATAAGTTTTTGGGGCAAAAATGGTCCACCAAAAGGTCAAAAAACACCCTACAAAATACCTTTCTACCATTTTCAGGACACCCAAAAGTAGTCTTGGAAGAATCAAGTTTTGAAGGGTCAAATAAGCCTAAAATGCCAAAGTTCTAGGTGTTTTGGAAATTAGACTTGAATACCTTTCCAATGCGCTATCATGAGCTCAATTGGATGCCAGGAAGGCCTCCAAAAGGGACCTGAAAGTGGCACTGCGTGTTTGGCCAGTGGCTCTGCGCATAGGGCAGTTTTTGCACAGGATTGCTAGTTTTCCATTTTTTGACTATGTTCATGGATTTTCTCTCATGGTGGATGTTTTACCATTGTAAATGATGACTTGGCATGTAACTATGATGGATAAATAGTAGTAGAGGGTATATTCATTAGATTAAAAGTCAATTTGAGCTCAAATGAATCAGTTTTTCACTTTTAGAGGCAAGTTGTTGAGATGCCTATATTCCTGTTTCTTGTTCAGTGTTGGTTAGATTAGCTCCTCATCTTAGGGATTTGACCCCTGAGGATTGGAGGAGGTTTAAACAATGTCTATATATTCTTCTTCTTTCTCATTGTGAATGTTGGACTTAGCTGGATGCTCAGACCTTCATTATACATCATTTTATAGTAGTTTAGCAGGAGATTAATAAGAATTGCAGCTATTTTTATGGGATCCATGTGGTATGGAGTTTTAGTACAGTTTCTTCTTTTGTGATCATATGTTAATGTTTTTTGTATACTTTTTTAATCATTTCATTTCTTATTAAGTGAATGCTTTCAAGTTGATAGGCAGAATTCATTATATCAGTGCTTTGCTTTGGGAAAACATTCACCACTTCATGTTTTCTGCAATCTAGGAAGGATCCATGGTTTTCACATGATATTCTTAGCTTCTCACCCGTCTTAAACATCTCACCCCATCAAGACCTAGAGTGCTAAACCTTATGCCTACCTTTCCCCATTAAACACCCTGTAATTCTAACCTAATTCCCTAGACCTAAACTGTCCAACTCCTCCTGATCCAGCAAAACCCTTTCAAAATCCAATCAAAATTTCGTGCTACTATACCTAGCCTAATATCCTTTATCTAATCCAGTCATATTGGCTGCGATCCTTACAGAGAGAGCCCTCTCCCGACCTACTAGGGCTAGCTACTTGGCTAAGAGTGGTTTGTGGTTACCTTGGCATTGCCTTCCTTTAGCCTGAGGTTCAATCCAGGTGATAACATAGTGCTGACCATACTAGGAATGAAAGACTAATAACCCTGATAGTATCATTCATTTGAATTCTTAAGCTTATGGATGATGAGTTTTAGAATTTACTAGGCTGAACTAGAAAGTTGTAAAGCAATAAATAAAACATCGAAATTTGAGCACACTGGCTTCAAGAAAGTACACTAGGGCCAATCGGGATCCAAACCCTACCCTAGTAGTGGATAATTCCAATCTGATTTTGAGAAGACTCAAAAGACAAGAAAGTTCAGTCAGTCCCACACCTTCAATCAAAGTAGATTCCTGCCCTAATGAGTGGTTGTTTTTAGAAGATCTTCCATTTTATTTGTCATTTGATATTTCCCTATTTATAACCAGGTATGAAAGTGCACTTGATGATATAGTTCTAGATCCAGAGTTTATTATAGATCTTGAAGTCCAAAAGGAAAACCAGTCAATTGATGAGTATATTCTTAATTCCCCTCAATCATCCCTCACTACTGCTAAGATCCTTGAGCTTTCTGAACTAGTGTCCACTACCCTTAGTTCATCATTATTCCCTTCAACCTCTGAAGTTCATTACCCACCTCCATTTATACCTTCGCTTCTCTATCAACCTACCATTCCCCATCAATCACCTACTACTCCCAGTTCTCCATCAAATACTACATCAACTCCTAGTAGCCCAATCCTTGCTTTAAATGCACCTTGAGTTATGGTTGCCCAATATGCACCCCTTGTTTTACCTCAGAATCTTGGTGCCATGCCTGTTGATTATCAAACCAAAATACCTTTCTTTGATGCCACTCAAACCTTTACAGCTCTGCAACATGTTGATAAAATGATTATTTCTTTGACCTCCATGAAGTAGAGAGTGAAGATGTGACGATGAGATTGTTTGTACAAAGCTTTGGAGGTGAAGTTCAAAAATGGTTCAGAGCTTTAATAGTAGCTTCTATCACCACTTTACCAATCCTCCATAGGCAGTTCTTGGATTGGTGGGAGGTGAAGACGAATCCACTTTAGATTTTTTCTAAGTATGAGAACATCAAAAGAAATGTCGGTGAGAGTGTGCAAGACTATTGTGTGAGGTTTAATGTAGTATACAATGCTATTCCTACCAACATTAAACCACTAGAGGGATTGGATTTGCTCAAGTTTCTAGACGGTTTCGATGTTGATATGACATATCAGTTGCGGGAACTTGATCCTACCACACTAGAAGACATGCAAAAGAATGTTGTGAGTCTAGAAGCAAACTTGCTGGCCAAAAGAGCAAGATGAGATCTGAGAAAAGAGTGACCATAAAAGAAGAAGCATCTGCTTTAGATGTAAAGATGGATACATTGATTCGAACAATGGAGAGGATGGTTGACCGGTTAACCATCACAGATAGACCTGAACTAGCAATCCAAATTTTAGAGGACAACATCAGCCCCAATTCCGAATCAAGCAGAGAGAACAAAAAGCACCAAAGGAAGGTTATGTTCAACGAATGGAAGAGGAAGATGACGAAGATCTGGTAATTGAAACAAACCACTTTTTCGCTGCTGATTGTATGCCTATATTTCTGACCGAAGATGAAGAATACACAGAAGTTCTAGACATTCAAAGGGATGAGGATTACATCTTAGCAAATGATGTGGTTTTAGAGGTTGAATATGATGATTATCAGTGTGGTTATATGAATGCTTTGACTACACAACAGAGGCAGTACTCTTTAAGGAGCATAGATGTACCGGTCAATCCCATTCAGAAATGAAAAGATGTGCAATCCAAGAATGATTCCTCAAACACTCAGAAGAAAGGGAAAGAGCTTGCTAATATGAATCCCAACAAAGTACCATCAAAAAGTATCACTGCAAACGAGAAGAACAATCAGCAAAAAGATAGTGCAACGAAAGAGAAAGCAGATAAGAAGGACATCGGTGTCAAAGGGGTCGAAAACGTTTCATCGTTTAATTTAGAAAGTGAAATTGCTAAATTAAAAGTGTCCATTCCCTTGACTGAGCTTGTTAAGAATAGCAATTATAAACACCATGTATCTATAATCTTGCAAATAGATTCTTTTTCAGACATGGTGAATGTCGAGGATGATCATCCTGAACTCATTTTTGGTCCAGCCATAGAAGGTCAGCATGAAGATAGCGAAGTCCCTCCCTTTTATTTGAGTCTTAGATTGCATGAGTATATTCTCCATAATGCTATGTTATATTCTGGAGCTTCCCACAATTTAATGCCTAAAGCCATTATGGAAAAGTTGGGCCTGGATATCACCCAGAAATATCATAATTTGTACTCCTTTGACTCAAGTAGAGTTTGTTGCATTGGTCTCATCAAAGATTTGGTGGTTTCTTTAGATCAAATCCTAGCCAAAAATGGATTGATGGATGTGGTAGTTATTGATATACCGCCTCGATTTGGTATGCTCTTATCTAGATCGTGGGGTGCTAAACTTAAAGGCACTTTACAACTTGACTTCTCATATGCTACCATCCCTGTTTTCAGTCAATTGAGGAAGTTGTACTGGGAAAAGAAAATGAAGTATATGATCACCAGTAAATAGAAGCCTATGAATCATCTGATAAATGATGTACATACTGATTTAGAGTCCTTTGTTTTGTACTCTGATAGTGGATTAAATGACGTAGATATTCAGCTTGTAGAGGTAGATGATGTACCAGAAATTTTCGAAAATTTTAGAGTAGTTCTTAATCAAGAAAAAGAAAAAATAGGAAGTTCTTCTGAGCAACCTACACAATAACAAAAGGTTAGTGAAGAACCGAAAAATGAATAATCAGCAAAGGTAAGGTAGATAAGGAGACATAATTTCAGCATGTAGAAGATGAAGCTGACCTTTGGAGCATGGACTTCGATGGCGCTGTGGGTAAGGACGGTGCTAGTATTGGAATTTGGATTCGAAGCCCTGCCTTCCATCCTGCCAAAGTCCCAAGTAATGTTAGAGTATGTTCCTACAAGTTAGCTTTTGATTGCTCTAATAATGAAGTGGAGTATGAGGCTTTGATTACAAGTCTGAAAAATTTTGAAGAAGCTCGATGCGAAAAGGATTTCTATTTATGGTGATTAAACAAGTAAAAGGAGAATATCAAGCAAAACATCTATGGATGAGAGCCTACAAAAATGCAGTTTTGGATATCTTGAGGATGTTTCCTGAATATACCTTGATAGCAGTACCCCGGAATCAAAACATCATTGCAGATTCACTTGCCCCTGCAGCCAGCAATTTGAAGATTCCAATGAATTCTAGCAACAAATTTGAAATTCATGTCAAATGTAGGCGTGTCGTTCCTGATAATTTGAGGTATTGGCAAGTGTTTTGGGATGATAATGAAATTAATTCCTTTTTGCAGAATGAAGGAAATTTTAAGAATAGTTCTATTAATGATGTTTGTGATTTCGATGAACAAGACATTGAGGTAAATCAGATGGAGGTTTTACAGATGAAGGATAATATCATTCTTATAGGTCTCATATCTTTAGAGGATCTTTTTGATCAAGATGATGTGGCAAGAAAACCGACCTTGGTTCCTACGGACAAAGGAGTTGAAGATGTAAATCTTGGAACAACTGACCATCCCAAGCTTGTAAAGTTATCAAAAGCATTGTCTCTAGAAGTAAAGGCTAAGTATGTTAGATTACTTTCTGAATTTTCTAATGTTTTTTCTTGGGATTATTCAGATTTGAAAGTGTATGACAAGGATATCATTTAGCATACTGTTCCTATCAAGCCGGATCAAAAACCTTTTAGATAGAATTTGAGAAGAATCAATCCAAAGCTACTACCATCCATCGAGAAAGAGGTAAATAGATTGTTTAAAGTTGGCATCATTGTTCCAATTAGATTTTCTGATTGGATTTTGAATTTGGTCCCGGTATGAAAAAAGACCAGAGAGATAAGGTTGTGCATAGATTTTCAGAACCTTAATAAAGTGTCCTTAAAGGATAATTACCCGCTTCCTAAGATGGACCATATTCTGCAAAGAGTAGTTGGAGCATTATCGATGTCACTACTAGATGGTTACTCAGGCTATAATTAGATCTTGGTGCATGAAAAAGACCAAGACAAAACTGCCTTCACAACACCTTGGGTAACTTTTCAGTATGCCAAAATGCCATTTGGGTTAAAGAATTCTGAAGCCACTTTTCAGCGGGTGATGGACATAGCTTTTGCTAATGAGAAGGATGTTTTCTTGGTATTTTATTTAGATGATTTGATGGTATTTTATGGTTTTGATGATGAACATTTTCACCACTTAAGGATTGTCTTTCAGAAATTTAGGAAGTTCAAGATTTCTCTAAACCCGAAAAAGAGTAATTTTTCCATGGACGAGGGTAAGATTCTTGGTCATATAATTTCTAAAGATGGTATTCACATTGATCCTTCAAGGGTGGAGGCAATCCAGCATATAGACTTTCCACACAACAAAAAGGAAATTTAGGCTTTCAATGGTAAGATGAATTTCTTACGCAGATTTATACCAAATTTGGCTGAGAATTTACGTGAAATAACTAATATGTTGAAAAAGGACCGCACTGTGAAATGGACCAAGGATGCTATGAAATCATTCAATTTGGTAAAGTTTGCTTTGACCACATCCCCTATCTTGATTAGTCCTGATTATACTCATGGTTTTATTATATTTCATTTGCATCCGAGCACACCATGGTTGCGGTATTGATGCAAAAGATGGATCATGTGGAGCAACCCATTGCTTTTTTCAGTAGGATTATTCGAGATGTTGCCTTACGTTACAATATCATTGAAAAACAAGCACTAGCTCTTATAAAAGCATTGAAGGATTTCAGAGTATACATTTTGCATTCACATACTATAGCCTATGTTCCTAATGCAGCAATCAAGGATGTTCTTATGCAAAATCATTTGGAGGGAAGAAGAGGTAAGTGGATAGTAGCAATGTTGGAGTATGATCTTGAGATTAAACCTACCAAACTAATCAAAGGACAAGGGTTGGAAAAACTGATGGCTGAATCAAATCTGCATGCTCTAGACATAAATCTTATTGCAGCAATGTCAGAGGATGAATATGGTGGCTCACTCATTCAAGTATCAGAATTTTTTCTCAAATCACCTTGGTATACTAATATAGTTTATGTTCTTCAACATCTTTTGCCACCTCCTGGGATGTCAAGAAGTAAAGGTAGGTCACTAAAACTAAAGTCTGCGAAATTCTGCATTTTAAATAGTGCTCTCTATCGAAAAGATCCGGGAGGAGTTCTTCTTAATTGTTTGGTTGAAGATGAAGCTCATCAGGTAATGAATGATTTTCATAGAGGTGATTGTGGAAGTCATTTGTTTTGGAAAACAACAGCTAACAAATTGTTGAGAGCAGGATATTATTGGCCAACTTTGTTTTCAAATTTATATAAGATAGTGATGGGCTGCCACGAATGCCAATTTTTTCAAGGAAAAAGGAATTTGCTTCCTCTTCCTTTGAAGCCTGTCGAAATAAATGCACCTTTCCAGCAATGGGGACTTGATTACATAGCGGAAATCCATCCCATATCATCAGCACAACACAGATGGATTTTGACAGCTACCGATTACTTCACCAAGTGGATTGAGGCCATTCCGACAAGGAAAGCCACGAACACAGTAATTATCCAATTTTTAGAATCTAATATCTTGTCTCGTTTTGGTTTCCCTCACAAGAATATAATAGATAATGCAGCAACATTTAAGTCCAAGAATATGGGTCGAGTTTTGCAACAAGTACAATATTACATTGGGTCATTCCATATCATACTACCCGTAGGGCAATGGGTTGGCTGAGTCATCAAATAAATCCTTGGTGAATATTATCAAAAAAATGTTGGAGGCAAACAAGAAGAATTGGCATTGAAATATTTTAATGCCTTATGGGCTGACAAAGTGAGCAACAAGAAATCGATAGGTATGTCACCATTTGAGTTGGTTTATGGCAATGATACAATATTTCCTACATCACTTGTAGTCCCGATCATGAGATTGTTACAGGAAGCTGGCAGCGAAGAGGATGATATTCAGTGAAAAATTAATAAAATGATTCACCTTCAGTAAACAAGGGAAGAGGTTTCCCAAAACACTTTTTGGTTGCAAGAGAATATAAAGAAAATTTATGACTACAAAACCAAAGTAGAAAAGTTTCAGCTGGAAGATATAGTGCTGCGGTGGGATGCACGGAATGAGGAAAAGCACAAGCATGGTAAGTTTGACAATTTATGGAAAGGACAGTATAAAATCTCAACTTATCGAGGACAGAGTGCATTTTTGTTGAAGGAAATGGATGGCTAGGAATGTTTAAGAGGGATAGTGAATGGTAGGCTCCTGAAGCACTACTACTTTTGAGGTTGTTCCCTGAAGTTACTTCACCTTCACTGTATATACCAGTTTGCTTTTCCTTGCAAGGTTTCAAGTACACTGTCATCTGAGCTTGGGGCCCAAAGTGAAGGCTATATAAAGTTTGAATGATTTGTGTCAAGTTTGGTTGATTTAGTTTATAGTCAAGTTTAGAGTCGGTTATGAGCCAATTTTCAGTTTGTATTGAGTCATTTTGCACTTTTTTTTTGTTTTGACCATATTTCCCAATGGATGAGGCACTTGGTCTACAGTGTTCCTGACACCTCCAAGGAGTTTCCATACCCAATAAGGCCAATGTTAGTGTCAGTATCTGCATACTTCCATCAGAGATCAAAATTTTCTCTTTGCATTTTCATTTCAAGGGTCCCATAATGAAATTTTTACATTATTTCATTAGGTCATGTCAAACTGATCCACTGATGGTTGTCCTCTCTTTAGAAAATCTAATTTCTCCCTCATAGAGTATACTTGCTGACCCTTCTTCAGGTTGTCTTCTGTCACGGTTTCATGGTCAATTTGCAATCATACCTTCATTAGGTCTTACGGTTTCATTACCAAGGTCAAGAGCTTGATTTAAAAGTGTAAATAAAGGGAAGCGAGGGTATGAGGATGATAAATAAGTCAAGCATGATTACTTGTAGGTCATAGTCACTATATCATTATCTTTTAACCTAATGTAATTTTCACCTCAAAAACATGTTTTTGAGGTGAATACATAGTATCTTTAGTTAATTTGTATGTCTTATGTAATTTTAAGTCACTTTATGTAATAAATGATCCCAGTTGTACTAAAGCATATCTCCTTGTTGCAAGACAAAGAAACACTGCAAAAATCAGTTCAAGTTGAGCATTATCCACCTGAAAAGAAACAAAGAAGAAAAGGCATTAAAAGCAGAGTTTTGGAGAAGGTCAAGAAACATTAGAAAGTGGGCTTTTCAAATGAAAAATCAAAATTTTCTCCTATATAAGGCCTCACATTTCATTTTCAAGTTCATAATTCTCATTTGGCAAGCAAAAAGTCAAAAATTGAGAAGAAGAGGAAAGGTTGAGTGAATTTTGGGCAAACGAGAGTTGGCGTTGTGCTTCTGGAGGGTGGCGCTACACGTCTGGAGTAGTGGTGGAGTGGCACTACGCGTAAGTAGACTGGTGCTACGTGTTTTAGGAAGGAGTAGTGGCGTTGCACATTGAGAGCTTGGCACTGTGCATTAAGGCCCCGCGCTGCACTCATTTTGTCTAGAAGAAGCCATGCCCTCAGCGGATGAGTAGTCTCTATCATTACTCCATGATCAAGATGATTGTGCTTCATCATCTAAGTCTCCTCAACATCTCTTGGGAGACATTTATTTCTCATGACATCTTCAAGGGTCCTCAAATTCCTCCACCAGAGTCTCAAGAAGCAGGGGGACCTTCCAGCAGTGCTTAGGTGAAAACAAATGAGGGGGCCAACGAGACTAGAGCTACTGAGGTGCCCGGGACCTTCATGACATATCAGAGGGGCACAAGGAGATTGTTTTCAGCCAATAGGAAAGTGTTTTCTCCATGGGATGTGGAAGGGACCTTGCCTTCTTCATCAGTCCAATAGGTACAGGTGCAACAGCTACACAACGGGAAGGAAAAGGTGCCAGAGGAGAGTTTTGTTGATGAGGAGGAAAGAGACATTGAGTTCACAGAGCATGATGAGCCGGAGCAGTGTTAAACTCATCATGGCATGAAAATAATTGACTTAGAGGCTCAGGATGAAGAAACAATAAAGGACATCATCATACAAGAAAAGGAGGCTCAAGTCCAAGCACTGATGGACAATTTGGAGTGGGCCAAGTATGTCATCACATATTTGGAACAAGAAAACAAGCAGTTGAGTAACAAGTAGGTCCTTATGGAGCTAGAACTGCTCAAAGTAAAATGACAAAGTGAAAAAGAGGCACAGGTTACTTTGACTCCCATCGAGAAGGAGATTAAAGACGATAGACAGACTTGGCTTGAGAGAGTAAATTTGCACCTTGAGAAGTTGTTGTAGAAGAGACAATTAGATGATCAGGCACATGGCCTACCATTACAGGACCCAAAACAAAATTTGCAATATGAGGGTCAAGAAGATGAAAGTTAGGCTAAGGCGGGATTTGAAAGACAAAAAGGAGGAGGATAGGCCTAGGTTTCTTGCTGAAGCTTCCTTGCCTAATCAGGATACTTGATGATGGTGCTTCTCACTAATTTTGGGCAAGTTTTGAAGAATTTTTGTCACTTGCAAGTTTTGAAATGTTACACACAGGAAAACTACCTAAATGCGCAGCGCCACCGGCACTGCACTTTTCCTAGGGGCACCCAATGGAGAAATGGTTTGCATTTTTGGATTCAGAGTGATGAGGACATGAACCCTATGGATTTTCTAAGTTTTTTGGCATAATTGGTCCACCAAAAGGTCAAAAAACACCTTAAAATTGACCTTTCTACCACTTTCTAGACACACAGAAGCACTCTTGGGAGAATCAAGTTTTGAGGGGTCAAATGAGCTTCAAATGTAGAAGTTATAGGTTTTTTTGGAAAGTATACTTGAAGACCTTTCTAGTTAGCTATCATGAGCTCAATTTTGATGTCGGGAAGGCCTCCAAAAGGGACCTGAAATTGGCGTTGCGCGTTGGGTAGTTTTTGCACAAGATTGCTAGTTTTCCATTTTTTGACTGTGTTCATGGATTTTCCCTCATGGAGGATGTTTTACCATTGTAAATGATGAATTAGCATGTAACTATGTTGGATAACTATTAGTAGAGAGTAGATTCATTACATTAAAAGTCAATTTGAGCTCAAATGTATCAGTTTTTCACTTTTAGAGGCAAGTTGTTGAGATGCCTATATTTTTGTTTCTTGTTCAGTGTTAGTTAGATTAGCTCCTCATCTTTGGGATTCAACCCCTGAGGATGGGATGAGGTTGAAACAATGTCTATATCTTATTCTTTTTTCTCATTGTAAAGGGTTGGACTCAGCTGGATGCTCAGACCTTGATTATACATCATTTTGTAGTAGTTTAGCAGGAGATTAATAAGAATTGCAGCTATTTTTATAGGATCCATGTGGTATGGAGTTTTAGTAAAGTTTATTCTTTTTTGATCATATGTTAATGTGTTTTTTATACTTTGTTAATCATTTCATTGCTTTCTAATTGAATTCTTTCAAGTTGATAGGAAAAATTCATTATATGAATGCTCTGCTTTGGGAAAACATTCACCAATTCATGTTTTCTGCAGTCTTGGAAGGATCCATGGTTTTCACATGCTCTTATTAGCTTCTCACCATTCTTAAACATCTCACCTCATCAAGCCCTAGAGTTAAACCTTATGCCTACCTTGCCCCATTGAACACCTTGTAATCCTAACCTAATTCCCTAGACCTAAATTGTCTAGCTCCTCCTGATTTGGAAAAACCCTTTCAAAATCCACTCAACATTTCATGCTACTATACCTAGCCTAATATCCTTTACCTGATCTAATCATATTTACTGAGATCCTTATGGAGAGAGCCCTCTCCCGGCCTAGTAGGGCTAGCTACTTGGCTAAGCGTGGTTTGTGGTTACCTTGGCATTGCCTTCCTTCAGCCTGAGGTTCAATCCAGGTGATAACAACTCCTTCTACAGAGGCGAAAACCACCTCAGATGAATGTGGGGATGTGTACTTGGATTCTTCAAGTACACATGTATGCCATGAGGCATTGTTGATTGACTCAGGTGCATCCTTTCACTTCACTCCCGATAGAGAGTGGTTCTACGAGTATGAGAAATACGATGGTGGTGATGTCTTCTTAGGGGATGATAGGAAGGCTAGAATTGTTGGTTGTAGAAAAGTAAAATTGAAGTTGCAAGGTGGAAGGGTTAGAACACTTTCGGGTGTTCTACATATTCCTACATTGGCCATAAATCTGATTTTTATAAGCAAGCTCGATGATGCAGGTGTAAAAAAAGTGTTTGAGAAGGATACTTGCAAGATGGTTTGGGGAGCACTGGTATTGATGTGAGGAGTTCAGATTGGAACTCTGTACAAGATGCAAAGTAGCACTATTGTTGATGGGTGCAACAGTTCTGTGGTTCCTGAAAGTGGAGCAGAAAATCTAGTGGTCTCTGGAGAGAAGACCATGCTATGGCATAAAAGACTTGGACATATTGGAGAGAAGGGCCTTCGAATAGTTCATGTACACCTCAACAAAATGGAGTTGCAGAAATAATGAACAAGACGCTGATGGAAAGGGCAAGAAGCATGCTCAGTGGTACTAGGTTAGGATAGGAATTCTGGGCAGAGGCAGTGGAGACATCATGTTACCTGGTCAATTGATCACCTTCATCAGCGTTGGAGGATAAAACTCCACAAGAGGTATGGACTGGTAAGAAACCCTCTCTTTCACATATGAGGGTATTTAGATGTGATGCATATGTACATGTTCCAAAGGAGAAATGAACCAAGTTGGATAGTAAATCTGAAAAGTGCATCTTTATTGGGTATAAGGATGGTTTGAAGGGTTATAAGCTTTGGAACCCAGTAACAAGGAAGGTTGTGTACAACCGAGATGTGGTTTTCAGAGAGGTGAAAGATGTTATTAAACATGAAGTCCAACCAAAGGAACCTGAGAAGATAGAGTTTGAACTAAAGGAGGAAGAATCAGACTCTATAGCAGAGGAGGAATCAGAAACTGAAGAGCCACAGACTCCGGGTGTAAGAAGATCAGTTCGAGAAAGAAAGCAACTAGAAAAGTATAGTCCATCTGCTTTTTGTTCAAATTTTGCTTTATCTATTACTAATGATGATCCCATAACTTTGAAGGAAACAGTGGATTTAGAGGATGGAAAACTCTGGAAAGAGGCCATGGTTGATGAAATGGCATCTTTGCACAAAAATGAGGCTTGGGATCTGGTGGAGTTTCCGGCTAGAAGGAAACCCATTGGTAGCAAATGGGTGTTCAAAAGGAAGACAAATGTAGAAGGGAAGGTGGAGAAATACAAAGCTCGGTTGGTAGCAAAAGGTTATTCCCAGGTGTCGAGAATTGATTTTGGTGATATTGTTTCTCCTGTTGCCAAGGTAACTTCTGTTAGATTACTTTTATCTGTTGCTGCTGCTTTTGATTTTGAGGTAGAACAGATGGATGTGAAGACAGCATATCTTCACGGGGATTTGGAAGAGGAAATCTACATGAAGCAACCTGAAGGCTTTGCGGTGAAGGTAAGAAAGAACTAGTATGCAAGTTAAAGAAGTCTCTGTATGGGTTAAAACAGTCACCAAGGATGTGGTATCAGAAATTTGATACATTTATACGGGGACTTGGCTTCACCACAAGCAAAGCAGATCATTGTGTGTATTTTAAATTAATTGGTGACCATGTTATTTATCTGGTCTTGTATGTGGATGATATGTTGTTGGTTGGAAATGACAAAGAAATTATCCAGGATTTGAAGACCCAATTGTCCTCCAAATTCGACATGAAAGATCTCGGTGCTGCAACTATATTTTGGGCATGGAAATTAAAAGAGATCGGGCAAAGAGGAAGCTCTGGTTAAGCCAGAGGAAGTATGTCGAGACAATACTGCAGAGGTTTATTATGTAGGATAGTAAACCAGTGAAGGTTCCTATTCCTGTAGGTGTGAGGTTATCTGTTGAACAATGTTCCAAGACACAAGAAGAGGAAGAGGACATGTCCCGTGTTCCATATGCAAGTGCAGTCGGTAGCTTGATGTACGCCATGGTCTGTACTAGACCAGACATTGCACATGCAGTGGGAGTATTGAGCAGGTTTATGTCAAAACCAGGGATGGAGCACTGGACAGCAGTGAAGCGGGTTTTCAGGTATTTGCGTGGCACTAGTGATTATGGTTTGTGCTACCAAGGAAGACCAGGATGGACAGAGTGTTGGATATCCGTGGCTTTGTTGATGCAGACTGGGCTGGAGATCTGGATCAGAGAAGATCTACAAGTGGGTATGTGTTTAACCTATTTGGAGGTGCAGTCAGTTGGATGAGTAAGAAACCATCTGTAGTGTCACTATCAACTACAGAGGCAGAATACATGGCAGTCACTCCTGCAGGCAAGGAAGCAGTTTGGTTGTAGAGATTGTGTTCAAGTATGAGGTTAGTACAGGGAGCTATAAGGATAGACTGTGACAACCAAAGTGCAATTCTCTTGGCAAAGAACCCTGCTTATCATTCAAAGACAAAGCACATTGATGTTCAGTATCACTTTGTGAGGGATATGATAGAAGACAAAAAGGTGTTGCTGGTAAAGGTGGACACTTTGAAGAATACTGCAGATGCATTGAAAAAATTTGTGAGCTCTGAGAAGTTCTCTTGGTGTAGAGAAACAATGGGTGTTGCAGGGTTGGATAAATGACTAAGCTCTCTTGTGGCCCCCTCTGGAAATAAAACAACAAGTGGGATAATGTTGGGTTGTGTTATATCCTTTCCACAACTAGCCCATGTAGTTAAGTGGGGGGTTAGAAGGGGGCCGTAGGCCCCCCTTCGTTGCGCCGGTTGCATAGTGGGGGGACTCACAGGGGGTTTGAGGGTTGCAGGTAACCCCACTCTATGGGGTCCAAGGCAGTGCCACAGAAAATTTTGGTTTTGGACCCTATGTTAGGTTGGGCGGACCTACCTATGGTTTTGTGCATGATTTTTGGTCCATGGTATTGGATGCGATGGTTTTCGGTCCATGGTATTGGATGCTTAGGCATGTATAGATATGTATTGTAACATTGAAAGGAACATAATGAAAAATCAAGCTAGTAGTCCCAGTTTTGGGATCTAGGGGAAAATATTTGTGTATATGTGTTTTATGTGTTATGCTCTCGCATTGTTTATTTTCTGTGTGCTAGAATTCGTATGCACGTAATTTCTGTACGAGGTTAAAATCTACAGTTTTTCTTATTTCTCCACACTATTTTCATGCATTCTCATATCCTAAAAATTTCCTCCGTTTTTATTTGGCACATATCCCAATGACACATGGTGGATACACTTGGAAGGTATTCACTAAGAAAAATGGTTGGGAAGTGACGTGATGATTGGGTGTCAAGCTAGTGACAAAACATTTACACTACACACAAGCCACATGAAGATCCAATTGTTCTTTCTACTTCTTACACAAATAATATGGGAAGCATATTTTCTTATAAAATGTTATAAATTCCCTCCCATAATGATTGTGGGATAAATAGGGTGGATTTATAAATCAAATGCCAATATTCAAAAGGAGAAAATCAAAAATTTCTAAGTCATTAACTTTAGGAGGCCGTAACTTGACTTCCTAGTGTCCAAATTGGGAAAATAGGAGCTTGGTTGAAAGATAAATACATGAAGAACAAATTGGAAATGATTTATATCGTTGAATGACCTCTATCATGCCCAAAACATTAAATGATAGTCTTGACGATTTCTCAGTTTACAACAAATTACTTTAAAAACTAATTGTTTCAAAGGAAGTTTTAAATGTTTAAAGTGGGCCCTTCTTTGGGGAATGAATTCTAAAGTTTATATTTACCAGAGGGATTTAATTAAGTTAGCACAAAAGGGAAAAAAAACCATAATCTTAAAACAATTCCAAGGAATCTATGAAGAAAGGATTATAAAAAAGATGAAAGAACATTCAGAAAAACAGAGAACCTACAAAATGTCATGGGTTTCATGATTGTGTGGGTAATTGTTCGATACTATTTCAAGGTTCATGCATGTAATCAACACAGTAAATTATGCAATCCAACAATTTCTACATTGTTTCCATGAAAATGTTTAGCTTGGAAATTCCTACTGCATGCATTTTTCACAATGAGGAAGAGGTACTAAAGTTATCAAAAGAAATTTCAAGATTTAACTTCATAAACATCTTCAATTCCCATTTATTATATTCTTTAAGAAAATTTATAAATATAAGGATATCCCATGAGTTGATATAGCTCAATTAATGTAAGTTTATGATAAGAAAGTGTATCTTTAGATTATAAGTCATTTGTTACAATCATTTCATTACACATCACCAGTGTCAACATCAATTGATTCATCATTCATTAAGGAGAGAGTTTCTCCTACTACAAAGGTCAAACAGATCTCAAATGCAATCCTATATTATACATTACAAAGGTTGTTTAGTTAAAAGAGAGAAAAACTACTTGAATTTCTCTTTGGTTTAGTTACCCATGTAGGAGATTATCTTCAAAATGCAATCTTATATTATATATTACAAAGGTTGTTTTGTTGGAAAAGAACAAAACTAATTGAACTTTTATTTGGTTTAGTTTCCCATGTAACAATCATGAATCTCAATTCAATGATTCTCCTAAAATAGTATAAACATGTGAAAACATGCAAGTAAAAGCATTGAACATCTCGTAACATGATATCAAACACAAAAACAAAAATAAAAATAGTACAATATGTTCACATTAAAAAGGTCTACTCTTTATCATTACTAAACATTATTCAAAATATTACAACGCTATTTTAGCCACTTATATTCCATCTTTGACTTTGTAGTTGAAGTCTCAACCACACTCTCACATTCATAGGGTTTATTTATCTCACCAACTTTCTCCACTATTTTACCAACTAGTATTCAACATGCCAACCTTTCTCTCTATCTCAATTAACTCTATCTCTCTTGAGTCAACTATTTACTTCTCCTTGGTCTAGATTTTGACATATGAGATATTATGGAAAGTTGCAAGCTCTCAAGCACCAATATCATTTTCTTGGATATCCTTCACTTTATTCCTTTTGACTAAACAAATCCAGCGTCATCCTTTGATTCTTTACCTTCCACATCCATTCCAATTTACCTCAACTAACAATATGTAATGGTCATCTTCATCCAAATCTCCATATTTTATTCTTTTACCTTAATGAATTTCAATATTTATCCCACACACATTTCCTTTTATGCATTAGGATTGCTAACCTTCTCCTTGCACCAATATTCCATATTCCCTTTATATATTACTTATTTTCCAATGACCTAGTGTGCATTTTTTAGATCATACCCTCATTTACTCTTGGATAACTCTCCTTGAGGATGAAAGTGAGAAAGGAAGTATTTGTTCCATTGTAAGCTATATATTCCCTGAAAAAAATTAATAATAACAATTCAATGTATAATTGAAATTATCTTCTCCAAGTGTTGTAACATCGTTTTCAACAAAAAAACAAACCTCTAGTATATTAGCTAGTAGGTATATTCACCATCACTTTAAAACAATAAGCCACTAAGGTATAACAACCTACCTTGGACCAAAATTCGAGGTGCAACACTATTTGTGCCAGAGAGACTTTGATTTTCCTATTTACCTTACTGTTTCTAATCAAAATGCGAGCAAATGTTCGCACCATACAATCTTAAAACAAGGTCTCCTCCTAAAGTGTCACTCTTTAATCACACTATTTCTAGAAAAGGATGGTAGCTTAATCCACAAAAACAAATAAACTATCATTAATTATTCAGTATGGGCAATATTATTGAAGTGTGACAACCACATCAAGCAAATAAAGTATTTCAAATAAAATCCATGCTTGCATCTATTTCTCATCCAACTTTGTGATCCACTTCATCAAATTCTTCGATCATAAACTTTTCCATAAATAAATCACACTCATTCAAAGCAGTTCTTGAACTTTTCTTAATTAATTACGTGTAGATGATCATGTACTCAAAATTACATTCAAAAATAAATCAATTCTACTATGTGAAATCCAAAAATTAACCAATCATGTTGCTGGAAAAAAATCATAAAATAACTAATGCTCACAACAATGTTCTCAGAAATTATTACTAATTCAAAACATCGAATGCATATTCCTCATCTAAAGAAACACAATTTTTTTCTTATGCTATAAGTAAATTTTGTAAAATACCTTGTTTCACATAGGTGTTTACACTTGGTTTCTTGCCTATACTAGAAAATATCCCTAACCCCAAATTTAACCAAATCAAATTCAACAACAGAAATAAGCCCCCAAACCCAAAATGGAAATCTTAGTCAAAGAAACCTTTGAATGGCCAAAAATGAAAATAACAATATGTAGTTTGAACCCTCACGTATAATCAATGTCTTCTTGAACAACACGATTATGAGATGGTATTCAATCAACAAGGATCAAAAGTGGTGCATGACCAATTTACAACCAATATATTCAAGGTACTTAGGTGTAGACACTGGTGCTATGATTCTTATTAAATAACAAGTATAGTAACCACAAATATCAAACCATTCACCACAAATATTCCAAGATTCGTGTTACCAAAACTTAAGAAATCTAACAGCATTGTCACCCAAAACCCATATCTGAACCAAATGAGCAATCAGGCAAGAACAATGTCCCAATATTCACCTTAAACACTTACCAAGTCAAATTCGACGGGCCATTCAATGAATAAAAATAAAATCGATGAGAAACTAATGAATGGGACGGAATAAAGTAGATTTAAGTATGACCAAAGAGCCTTATTAAATAAATCAATACATAACTTATTTAAGATAGGAAAATCATGTGTTTCATCAATGAGTCAACCTTTCGCTTACGCTCTAGGTTTGACAAGTATATTCAGAGAAATATTATGAGAATAAATGATAGATTCACACTATTAAAACAATGTAACAACATTCACACCAATAGATAAACTCAGCACAGAGTAATATATCCAAGGATGCACACCATGCATAAATCTACGGGTATTAAAGTGGAGGGTTGTGGAGTTAGATTGGTGGACCTAACTAAACCAGCTCACACACCCTAGTTAAGAATTCAACTTACAAAAAATAAAGATAAAGCATGCATATAACTCATAGAGAAATAAAACCTAGCATGGAGGTTGAATGTATTAATAAAGCAATTGTTACATCATATATATGTCTAGCTGAAGAGCGAAACTTTCAGCAACATCTCCCTAGCTTCGCTAACTTGGCCCATGGCAGAAATAGTCATTTTATACATATTTTTCATATAAAGAAACGTTATTGGCCTAGCTTACAATATTAACAATTAGATCTAATATATTGAATTTTTCCAAAATAAACACTAATAACCCTAGACTTCGACAATGGAGGGTTGAATCTGGTTGTAAGGATTATTGTTTTAGGAGACCGGCCATAATTCCATGGACTATTATTACCAAAAAAGGGAGAGAAATGAATGAACTCTCTAAACATATCATTGAAAATTCTAGCTACTAGCGCATCCACTTAAAGTTTTGACCACAAACCCAAGTGCAAGAAAACTCTTGGGTACGGGCACTGTACAAGCTTGGGTTAGTGGTTTGTATAGAAACACAAACGTTTAGAAAAACACATAAATTCATATATGTTGGCTTAAAAATATAAATGTACCTACCAACTTATTTAATATATAATGTTTTAACACATGTCCTCAAAGCCACATCAAAATGTGAGGTAAAAACTATAATTTTTAGGCCAACATTTGGTGAAACAGGGTTGGGTAAGGGAAAAAAATAGAACATTTATGGAACCCAACATTCCCCCAACCTCTTGTGTGTCCTCACACAATTATCAACCTTCTGCACAAGAAAAAAAAAATGGAATCACTTCATCACTTCTTAAACTTTGATGTTAATTTCCATGTCTGGCCCCGGTATTTCTTTCGATGTCTTCCTCAATATCTTGCTTTTAGCCTTCCATGTGTCCAACTCATCCTCCATTTTCTTATTATTTTCTTTCAATTATGTTATCTTAGTGTTTATCCTTTCCACAATGGGTCGAATTTTGACTTTGAATATATTGATTCAAAACCTCAATTTCCTTTACCTCATTCTGTAAAGCAGCAATATTATTCTCATTCTTCTTATGTCTAAGCAAGGTTTTAAGAGGAACAAAATCATATTTCTCCTCAGTTCGTACATACTCACGATCATGTCGTAACTCTATAATAGCTACTGCATCGTCTTTTTTAAGCTCATTCTTTGGTTGTAGTTCCTTGCTTCTTCTTTTCCTTTTCTTACTTTTCTTAGGAATACTCACTTGTGTCTTGGTGTAAGCATCAACCACCAAATTTGAGCTAACTTGATCCTTACCTCCCTAGCTTGAAATTTGAGGGCACTAGTTTGATACTTCCTTCTCTGTCTCATGCACACAATAACCATTATGTCTAGACTTTGATAACTGAGGATTCTCATTTTCCACGGGTGGGGAAGCAAGCCTAGCTCACACCATTTTCAGTGTCATCCTTCTCATACTAGTCATGGATTTAGATGTTGGGGGATGACTCAAACCCCTCCTTATCATTTCTAGGATTTCCCAAGGGTTCTTTCTGCCCCCTCTTAGTTGCACGCTTTCAAACCTACACTACAAACCCTCCATTGGGTTGCTTTGACTCTTTAATATGTTGTTTAAGACAACCAATTTTAAATTGTGTAACAAATTAATCCAAATCAGACCCCCGATGGTCTAATTCTTCAGAAACCAATATTTTTATCAAGTTGACATGGTATAATTGTCCTTTCTTATCATCAGAGTTCCCTTTGACCCCACACAACATCCTTATTAAATTTTAAGAAGAAGGTAAGGAAAATTCAAGGTCTGACCTGATTCAAAATGGTGCAGCATCCAAATGTGGTAAAGGAGCACAATTGAAAACTGACCTTCACAAGTCACAAACTTATGTAAGATAAGAAATAAACTTCTCCATCTCTCTATTAGATATTTCACATGAATATCATGTTTCCAGTGAACCCTAAGATCAAGTTCGACCATGAACCTACACCATGATTCCATATCAAATTATCCCTTCTTGAACCAATTCTCCCCCTTGTGGGGAGGACCCATTGCTTCAACCATGAATTATTCATAAACATTGAACATTAACAACCCTACCGTCACCATTTTACCATTTTAATTCTTAGCAAATTCCATAGCAATTTTCAAATCATGCAAATCAAATTTCTTTAGGAATGGTAGCCACCCTGCTGCCTTCAGCATTTGGAAAAAAAATTCATACTCAGCAAACCCATCACTTCACTAATTGACCCTAGTTCAAACCTTACTAGCACCATCCCCTTTCTTACAGTCTTCTGTTTGCAAAATATGCTACATTAATCTTACCCTTACCTTGGACTTTGATCCCTTCCTTACTAATACTCCCATTGACCTCTGTAAGCTTGCACCAAATATGTATGAAAACTTTCCTCTACTAAATTCTTAAACACACTTGTTATCAAATGTCTCAAATTTTTACTTGTAGAGCTACACCACACCCAACATCTTCACTAATTAACAATAAAAAAATAAGTATGTGGGTGCCAATCAGTAATGAAGTGGGAAACATGAAAAACAGCTTCAGGCCAAAGATAATTAAGTCTGATTAATGTGATCATAGCAATGGAGCTAATGACATGACCAATAAAATGGAATGATATCGTTGACGCATGAATAGGAGGTAGTGAATGACAAGGAATATATGGTCGCCATGATTACTATCTGTGGAGGTGATGATAGGGATATCCAAATATGAGTTTCCCTCATAATGGTTACAATTTAATGGATAGTGATTACATTCATTTAAAATATGAAGTCTAAAGTATGTTAAAAGTATGCCAGAATTAGTTTACAATCTAATGTGCCATCAAACATTGTGATTAGAGATAAACCACTATAAATACCCAATACATTAAGTGACTTGTCCCACATTCATAAGTCTCACAAATAAGCATAGTATTAGAAGAGGAGGGTCATTACTCATATGTTTGAACACATAAAACTGGTAATGTTGATCAACAAGGTGCAGGTCAAGGATCATTGCATGCCCGCACTTCATAGTCTACCTACACTGCTTGGAAAACCCATAAATGATGATACTAAAGCCAATTAGACAATTCAAAATTGTTGTCTCTAGTTGGACCTATTCAATTTAACTATGGTAAGAACTGCTTACTGTTAGGTGCTACCAAGATGATGTTGCATATATATGCAGAGTGCTAAAAAACTCAGAACCTTTTAATTTATGGATCAAGGAGAAACAAAGAAGAGGATTAGGAAAAAAATTTAGAATGGGTGGGTATCAATTTTAGGGAATAAAAGGAACGATATAAATAGTATGAATCTTCCCAAAAGGGGGGAAAGTTTAATGGGGACAAGGAGAATAAAGAATGGGAGGTGTATAAATAAGGAATATAGAGGGGCAGACAGAAATAGGGACAAGGGTTAATTTCTCAGGGAATAATGGGAAAGAACAAAGTGGGAAACATAGTCAAGAAGAGTTCCCAAATTTTAAAAGTATCATTCTTCTGCTTTTTTTTTATGTTGTGGCCTATGGAAAGTAAATTAACTGTAGTGGGAACTATTCATGTTGACTGTATATAACTTTGACAAGCTGCCTACCCTAAACTTTGGTAAGGGAAAGCTCGTGCTAGTTGCTCTTGCTGCCACCAGAAACACTTGCAGAGACATGCTTATTCTCAAGGATAGACAAAAAATGCATATTTATTTGATCAACATTCCCACTTTATTAAAGAAAGAGAGATCCTATCTTCTAGTACGCTGGTTTTCATGTAACCTCCTACACAACTGTGCCAGCAAGTTAGTTTTCACAGTCATGTGTTATTGTATTTTTTATGATTATTTTTTTCATTTTATTTTATTATTATTTTTATTTTAGGAAAAGAGAAACTTCAAGAAATACTCTCAGTAGCTTAGCATCTAATTTCCCTACCATCCTAAAATATTCCTTCTATTCAACCTTCTTGATAAACTCCTCCTTGGTAATGGGTTTATGATATATCCTAAGTCTATGGCCGTTCACCAAGAAGATAGTCTTGTGCTCGTCAGTTTTTTTAATCTCTATGGCTCCATTTTCAAATTCTCATACCACTTCATAAGGCCCCAACCAGCAAGTGTGAAAATTCCCTTTAAAATTCTTGAATTTTGAGTCAAAGAGAAGTACCCAATCCTTTAGATGGAACTTATTTCTCTTAATTAGCCTATCATGCCACTTACTATGTTGTTGTTGAAGTAGAGTAGTCTATTGGATAACATATCTTCTCATTTCTTCTAGCTCATTCAATTGCATGAGATGTTGGCTTTGTGCCTCGGAGAGATCTAGACCCAGTTGAACTGCAGTTCTATAGGTCTTGATCCGAAACTCAATGGCTAGCAAAACTTGTTTTCCATAAACTATTTCATATGGGGTGTGGTTGTTAATATTCCACCAGGTAGTCCTATATGCCCACAAATCCTTCGATAACTTATTTTCCCAATCCTTTTTGTTCATGTTGATTGTTTTAGTAAGGATGATATCATTTACCTTGTTCATAAATTCCACTTGATCGTTGGCTTGTGGGTGGTAAGGGGACGACTTCCTATGATGAATCTTATACTGCTACATTATTCCTCTCATAAGACTGGAAGTGAAATGCACTCCATTTTCAGAAACTATTTTCCTAGGAACACCAAATCTCACAAAAAATTCTTCAAATAGAAAATCAATCACATACTTTTCAGTAGCATATAAAATAGATTTTTCCTCTACCCATTTAGTAACAAAATAAGTAGAAACTATAATATACCTTTTATTTAGAGATGGAGGTGAAATAGGCCCTACAAAGTCAATTCCCCATTTTTCAAAGAGCTCAATCATCAACTAAGGACATAAAGGTATCTCATTTTCTTGCACTGGTCAACCAATTCACTAGCAACTATCACATTGGCTGACATATCTTTTGGCATCATTAAGAATGGGCTTCTCTAAGAATGTCAAACACATCTTCCTCTCCTCACACCTATGCATAATCAAATCAGAACCTATGTAAAATATTTCACCTTGGATCCACAAATATGAAGCGTTATTTTTTATAATCTTCTGCTTCTCTCTAGAAGAAAGGAGAGGTGGTGTCTTTCTTATTACAAGGTAATCTTCTATGTCTGCAAAACATGGTAAGTTAGTTGACATGATAAAAAAAATGGTCATTAGGAAATGAATCATCTATAAGAATATTTTGACCAAGATTATCTAACCTAGATAAAAAATAAAAAACAATATTATATTTCCCTAGCCTATTAATGATTGTGACATTAAATTCATGTAGTAATAATAATCACCTAGTAATCCTACCTCTAGTTAGTGGTTTATTAATCAAATATCTAATTGAAGAATGATCATTATGAACAAAAAATTAATATCTAGTAGTATAGTGTCTAAATTTATTTATGGAAAAAACTACAGCTAAAAATTCTTTTTCTGTTACCATATAATTCAATTCAGTGGGAGAAAATTATTACTAGAAAAATAAATGGCATAGGATGCATGTTTGTCTTCCTGACCCAAAGTTGCACCAACAACATTCTTCCAGGCATTGGAGGAGTTGTGAAATGGAAGGGACCATTTAGGTCCTCTAAGGACCGGTGCCTTTACTAATCTCTCCTTCAAGTCCCCAAGTCTCATTGGCAATCTTTGGTCCAAGATGAATCACTATCCTTAGCCAATAACCAAAAAAGAGAAGAGGATATCCTGGAAAAATTCTTAATGAATCTTTTGTAGTAACCCACATGACCCAGGAATCCTCTTACTTCCTTTTATGCTTTTGGTATCGGTAGGTTTTTACTAACATCTATTTTAGCTGGATCTACCTGGATACCCTTATCATAAATAAGCTGGCCAAGGACCACCCCTGATTCGCAAATCAATCTACATTTTTTGTCACTCAAAGAAAGGCAGACCTCTTAGCATCTAACTAGAAATTTCTCTAAATTTTGGAGGGATTCCTAAAAATAATTACCAAGTACTAAAAAATCATCCATATAACCATTTACATTCTCGAGGTCAGCAAAGATAGCCAAGGATTCCCTTTGAAAAGTAGCAAGAGCATTACAAATTCCAAAGTGAGGCACTTAGTAAGCGAATTTTCCCCAAGGACAAGTAAAGGTAGTCTTGTCCTGATCCTTGGCTGCAATTTGTATTTGGTTGTAACCACTAAAACCATCCAAAAGTGAAGTATTTTTTATCTGCAAGGGTATCTAGTACCTAATCAATGAAGGGAAGGGGAAAGTAATCCTTGAGAGTGGATTTATTTAATCCTCAATAATCAATGAAAATTCACCACCTCCCATGTTTTTTTGGGACTACTACCAATGGAGAGACCCGCTGGCTATCAAATATAGGATAGATGAAGCCGACATCCAAGAATTTCTGAAGTTCTTATTTAATAATATCTTGAAGTGTGGGGTTCATTTTCCCTCAGGGTTGTCGAAGAGGTAGGGTTCACTCTTGAATATAAATTTGATGAGTATAGGTTTCGAGAGGGATGCCTTTCATGTCCTAATAACTCCATGCAAAGGCATCAAAATTTTCTTGAAGCAATCGCACAAGTTTCTCTTGTTGGGGTGGGTCCAGGTTTGTGCTAATGTATAAGGATTTTCTTGGACTTACCTTAACAAGATTCGTGTTTAGCTCATTAATATCTATGGTGGCTACCAAACTCTGTAGTTATTATGAGGATTACAGATCACAACTTTCCTAGAAACTTGGGCTAAAGCTTTGATGAAGCAGTCCAAAGTCCTGCATAGTGTCCAAATTACCAGGGAAGTCTCAGATCACACTCTCCTCAGTATACTCAGTATACTGATGAATGTAGTCTATCATGGAAAGACACTGAGTCTCCTCATCACTACTATCATAATCCAACCCTAAGGTATCATAAAGCTCCTAGATAGATATGGCAAGTGGGTATAAGGTGACCTTCTTCCTAGCATCCCCGTAGGAAATATACATGTCACCAAAGTGACAACCTATATAACCAAGGTTTTAGCAATCCATGGTCATCCCAAAATAAAAGGGTGTCCCCCAATAGGATTCTTTGGTTGTAAAACAATAAAATCTATGGGGTACTCCCATGAGTGAATTGAGATAATCACATCATCTAACACACCCTCCAGCTTGATTTTAGATATATCAGTAGTTTCAAGCACAGTGGGGGCAGGATGAATGTAATTCATCTAGATTTGCTCCATATTTCTCCTAGTCATAACATTAATAGTCACTTGAACGTCTATTAACACATTGGGAACAATAATGTCACCTATTTGAACAAAGACTAATGGGTTTCCAGGATCAATATATTTTCCAACTTGAGCACATTTTGTCATCAACTTAGTTTCTCTTCCAATAAAATTGATAGTGTTGGGTTCAACTTTCTTTCTTCCTATATTTTTAAGATAGAGTTCCCAGACGATTTTAGTACATATAGGAATCTCTTTTATAGTATGCAATAGAGGAACCTTTATACAAACGTTTCTCAACTTGGAATCCAAGTCAAACTTAGGGGCAGGGTCAACTTTCTCCAAGACCAACCTCTCTGAAAAGGGAGCCTAGTTTGAAGAAGAAGGTAAGGACTCTAAGTGTATGGGAACAACCTACGAATCAAGATCATTGTTTGAAATATTAGAAGTTTCCTCCTCAATTTTTTCCTCAATTATTACTGCAGGTTGTTTATGTTTATGTTTTTTTTTTTTTAATGTATCACCTTTTTCGAACTCATCTATAGGTCATTGACCCCAACTGGGAAGGTCTGGTAAGTGGGGAAAGGGAGTGGTCCAAGAGAATGAATCATTTGTACTACTTTATTATTTATGTTGGGCACAAGTTATGTTGGCAACTAAGGTGGTCGGAATGGTGGTGGCATAGGTTGTGTGTGTTGAGGCAAAGTAGTTGGTAGTGTAGATTGTTATATAGGATAAGGTGCATACTATGTAGGATATGGATGGGTAGGCATGGGATAAGAGAAATGAGAGTATGGTGGTCCTCTCCATCCTTGTTTCCAAGGAGGAGGAGACTATTGAAATAGTGAATGATACCCATGTTGCCAAGGTTGAGGATAATTCAGATTTTGATAAGAATGTTTTGATAAATTATGAAAATTAGGATAGTATGGTGCAAGTTCAGCTGCCATACATGTACTTACCCGTGGCCATGATTGTTTAGCTCCCATAGCATGCAATGGCTCAAGTATTGAATGCTCCTATTCAAATGTTTCTTTCAACCCAGGTATAGATGGGCATTCCATGGTAGGACGTTTACCTGCACATATCACGCAATTATTAACAAACTTAACATTTGCAGGAAATTCACATAAAATATGCTTCTTTTTACATTTTGGACAATAAATGGATAATGACTCTTGTTCTTATAGTTTTTGCTTAAATTTTAAAGAATATATTTTCTTACAAATAGCCTTCATAATTTTAGTTTTCATATTATCCATTTTATTTTCCAAACCAATAATCATGGCATCTGTCGATCCAAATTAGTTGTTTCTATAATTGCTTCTAATTCCCTTACCAGATGTGGATTGATTATGTGAAAACTTCCTACACAAGTGACAAATTTGGTCAAAATAAAGTTGAGCAATGTCTCTTTGTCCTAACAAATTCAAGTTATTCTTGGAATTGTCCAAAATTCCTCATAAAAGTAAGGTTCTAACAGTGCTCACATTGAATTTATGCTTAGATCACTGAAGGATATACAAAAATCTTTCAAGATAATCCTCCAAATTTTCATTGTCATTCTGTGTGATAGTAAATATTTCATCTTTCATTTCTTGTGTCTTACAATATTCTTGATATTTGTTCAAACAATTCCTCTTCACTTGATCCCAAGAAGTGGTAGTGTTTCCCCCAAACCCCATAAACCAACATAAACCTGAGACTTTAATGGTTGCAGTGAAAAGTTTTAAGTTCTAGGCATCTAATGAATAGTCATAGATCCTCTAAGGATGTTGAATTTGAAAAGAAAATAATTAGGATACTCATGTACCTTACCATGGAAATGTGGAAGGACTGAACGAAATATATTTTTCATATGAACAATTGTATCAAGGTCTACAATTGTAAATCCAAAGGTGGATTGTTCTTCGATTGGTCAATTTTCACATACCCCTTCACCAATAACATCCTCGTGATCTAACATATTTTTTCCTCCAGGAAAGTTACCTCTTGTGGACTGTAAAGGTTGACTGTGTCTCAGATTTCAATTTTTAGTCTCGATAGTCTCCTTCTTCCCTACCAATGGTTGTGATAACTCTGAGTTGTTGTCTCCAAAACCTAGATGTAAAGTACCAGCTTGGTTGGTTTGTGTCTACTTCAAGTTTTTTCCTACAACAGAAGGCCCACCATGAGAAAATATTTTTGATTTATCAATTTTTACTATGCCCTTCTTGAGCTTCATACCCCTGCCCCTCCTACTCATTCATTTTTAAAAAAGAAAAAATGAATCGGAAAAATCAAACACTGTAAAAACACTTGCTTGAAACAAATCAATTCAATCAAAATTTAAGGATGCAGCTAAACAAACACACTGACAACACTCTGAAAATTACCCCTCTTATTAAATAGAAAAAAGATCCACCCTTGTAAAAAAACATATCATAAATTTACCTCGAATGTTGAAAACAAATACTTGAAAAGATTACCAGAATCTCCCCTAGACACCTCCCCGCAAATGGTGGAAAAATGTTGTGTTGCAGTACTAGTCTTGTATTTATCTCAACATTCACTTGTCAATATGGATTAGTAAACTTTGAGGTGCAACACTATTTGTGCCAAAAAGACTTTGATTGTCTTATTTACCCTACTATTTCAAACAAAATTGCAAACAAATTTTGACACCTTGCAATCTTAAAACAAGGCCTCCTCCTGAAATTTCACTCTTTAATCACTTTATTTCAAAAAAAGGATAAGAACTTATTCCATAAAAAAATAAACTATTGTTAACTTTTCAGTTTGGGAAATATTCTTGAAGTTACAACCACACTAAGGAAATAAAGTATTTTAAATAAAATTCACCCTTGCATCTATTTCTCATCCAACTCTGTGATCCAATTCATCAAATGCTTTGATCAAAAACTTTTTCACAAATAAATCACACTCAGTCAAAGTAGTTCTCAAAATTTTCATAACTAAGTACCTGTAGATGCCAATGTAATCAAAATTCCATTCAAAAATAAATAAATTCTACTGTGTACAATCCAAAAATTAACCAATCATGTTGCTCGCAAAACTCACAAAATTGTAGAAATTCCCATTGAGAGATCAACATATTATGCAATATATTAAAACACAATACAAGATCTACTTCTACAACACTTTGCAGAAGCTTAATCAATTTGAGCATGATCAATGAGAACACATATAATTAAGAATGAGAAGCAATCACACATAACACAGAAGAAATAACCCGGGGAAAGTCTCAGCCTAAAACCCCAACTCTGTATTATCATACAAGTCGAAATATAGTCCGGATTACAAAAAGAATCAGCTCACAAGCTATCCTGCTCTCTCTGGAAGCCCTATGTTTCTCATAGACAGTCAAAGGCCTCTCTCAAACCTTCTCCTCTACCCTCCAAGCCTTCTATTTCTTTGCGCAATTTTCCTTGGGGTCCAGTGTAGCCACTGGTGTGAATTGGCCTCTTAACACACTCACTAACCTCTGATCCAACTGCGCAATCCTGACGGAGATGAATCCTTCTCCATGGATGAGTTTCCTTAATAGGAAAAATCCATCCAACTGATAGTACACTATCCCTTCTCTGATCTCAACTGGGTCTTTGTCTGAACTGACATGAGAAAATATTTAGTTATCTGAAGTGCAGCAGTTATATGCAAGCATGTAGTAACTAACTGAACTCACATTAATTTAAACAAACTATTTAAATCAATCTAACTGGACTTGACTCAGTTAACTAAGCCAACTAATTACAACTCAAATTAGAACTCATCCTTATCTCTTTAATTGATGGATAAATTCCTCAATTAATGGAGAAACTGTTGCATGTCCTCACATAGACTTCATGTTTGATTTTTCACAACTAATTAACTCATGGTGAATTAATTAATTTATTTTAAACCAACTGTGATGTTCAAATTTGAATTTTACTTCCTATTTTTAGTCCAGGGACTGACTAAAATAGGAATCCATCCCGAACTACTAAAAATATCAATCTTATTTTTATCACTTCCATTTTTCATTCCCTGTTGCTCAATTCAGCACTAGTACCCAAACTGTTATTTTTAGCATTTCTATTTTTAGCATTTCTTGTTGCTATTTTCAACGCTCCCTCTCAACAAGAAAGGCATTCTACTCGAACCCAATCCTATACCTTTGGAATGTTCTACATGCAACACTTCTCCCAACTGTGGTTGCTCCAACAACTATAGAAACAAAAAAAACTCCCAACTGACCTCTCTATTGGGCTAGAAACATACTCTGATGCTGAAGCTCTACCTGCTGCTGACAAGTGCTCCATCTCTAACCTCTAAGCTGCTGCAACACTCCATGCATCTCGCATTGTTGCACACCTCTTTGTGCCATATTGCACTGGTGCAACACTCCTATGCCTCTCGCATTGTTGCAGCCTGCTAGCTCTACACAGTTGTGGGACTCCTGCACTGTAGCTCTCTCTGCCGCTCCATCCACATCTGTCTCTACCCACTCAACTGGTCCTGCTACTCCTCATCAGGGCTCCTGTAGCAAATTCAAATCAAAGAGGTTGGGTACCTCAAGGATCCTGCCCCTATTCCAGCCTTCTTAGGGTGATCACTCCACATTGCCCCACCTCCTACCTAGAGGTATGGATGCATGTGATCCCTCTGCCCACTTAGCTCAAAATATCCCCCTACTGGAGGTCTCTGTATGAGTAGATGTCTCTACTCAATCTTCTCTCAGCTTCTCTAGCTGTGGCTGCTCCACAACCTCCTGAAGTTGCTTCACCAATCATGGCTCCTCCACAATCGTCTGAGACTTCTTCTGGCATTGCATGTTGAGAGGTAATGTACTCTCCCCCTCAACCACCAAGATTCCATCAGTTTACTTGCTCCTCAAGGCTTTGCATGCATCTTGAACCTCAAGATCATACAAGTTCTTGACCCATGAACCGATCTACTTCACCTGTCTAGTGGTGATATGTCGAAGGAAAACCTTTCCCTTACTAAAGACTACATCATAGCCTTTGTCTTCCAGCATCGCGATCAACACCAAATTTTTCTTTAGTCCTGGAACATACTTGACATCGGTCAAAGTAATGTGAGCTCCATGCTCCCTCCAAAAAACAACCATGCATACACCTGAGACACTATACTTTTCATCATTACCCATTGCTATGAGTATCTGGAGATCTTTCTCCTCCAAAGTACTAAGCAAACTCTTGTCGCCGATCATGTGGAAAGAAGCTCCACTGTCAAGAAACCAACCACTTCCCACCATGGATGAAACCATGCATGCCAATAGTGTCAAATCCAACTCGAACTACGAGGCCATTGCCTCACATTCTAATCCTTCCATGGATCCCTTCTTGGATTTCCTCAGTGGACAATTTGTAGCAAAATGGCCCACTTCATGACAATGAAAGCATCACACTTTCAATTTGTCAAAAATTTTCCCACCATGGGAAGAACTGGATTGGGAAAGAGAATCCTTCTCCTTCCCCTTCTTCGCCTTACTCGCTAAGGCATAGTTTTATTCATCCTCCATGGATGAAGAACCATCTCTGGTTCTTCTTCTTATCTCCTCCTACATCAGATCCGACCAAAGTCGTTCCCACTATGGTAGTTTCTCTCTTCCATTAATTGAGTCCTGGTAGCTATGCCGACTCTTACAAAGATCGAGTAGTGCAAGACTCACCATGTCATCATCAGATGTTGCGATCCCTACACTTCCAAGCTCATCCTTGCATGTGGTGAGCTTGTTCAGATACATAAAGATCATGTCTCCCTTTTCACACTTGATCTTCCGAAGCTTATCCTTCAGCACAAGCTTCCTCTAATCGTTGTTATTATGATATATATCTTTTAATGTTTTCCACATTGAAAACAGTGTCTCCTTCCCATGGAGACTCGAGACTATGTGATCTCGAACTCCCTCCAGAAGGATTCTCCTTGCTCTAGCCACACATTTCTTCCATTAAGCCAATTCAACAGCACCAGTCAGCTTGGGGACTTCTTGATCAATGAAGTCCTTTTGACCGTTATCCTCTAGTACTGCTTTTATGTGATCCTTCCATGCTATATAATTCAAACTGCCATCAAGGGCATATTCGAGTCTTAAACCATTGAACGCCATAGGTGAAATAGAGATGTGATAAGAACTTGATTTCTATATTCAGGAATCAAAAAATTCAAACTTCTCCCTTCTTGTATATTGTTCTTACTTGATCACCTTTGCTCTGATACCATGTAGAAATTCCCACTGTAAATCAACAGATTATGCAATATACTAAAACAAAATACAAGATCTACTTCTACAACACTTTGCGGAAGCTTAATCAATTTGAGCACGATCAATGAGAATGAGAAGCAATCACACATAACATAGAAGAAATAACCTGGGGAAATCCTCAACCTAAAACCTAAACTTTGTATTATCATACAAGTGGAAATATAGTCTGGATTACAAAAAGAATCAACTCACAAGCTATCCTGCTCTCTCTGCAATCCCTCTGCTACTCATAGACAGTCAAAGGCCTCTCTCAAACCTTCTCCTCTGCCCTCCAAGCCTCCTATTTTTTTGCACAATTTTCCATGGGGTCTAGCGCAACCACTTGTGTGAATTGGCCTGTTCACACACTCACTAACCTCTGATCCAACTGCGCAATCCTGAAGGAGATGAATCCTTCTCCATGGATGAGTTTCCTTTATAGGAAAAATCCATCCAACTGATAGTACACTATCCCTCCTCTAATCTCAACTTGGTCTCTATTTGAATTGACATGCATGAGTTATTCATGAGAAAATATTCAATTATCTGAAGTGCAGCAGTTATATGCAAGCATGCATTAACTAACTGAACTCACATTAATGTAAACAAACTGTTTAAATCAATCTAACTGGACTTGACTCAGTTAACTGAGCCAACTAATTAGAACTCATCCTTATCTCTTTAACTGATGGATAAATTCCTCAATTAATGGAGAAACTGTTGCATGTCCTCACATAGACTTCATGTTCGATTTTTTCACAACTAATTAACTCATGGTGAATTAATTAATTTATTTTCAAACAGTTGTTAAGTTCAAATTCGAATTTTACTTCCTATTTTTAGTCCAGGGATTGACTTAAAAAGGAATCTATCTCGCAGTGCTAAAAATAGAAATGCTATTTTTATCACTTCCATTTTTCATTCCCTGTTGCTCAATCCAGCACTGGTACCCAAACTGCTATTTATAGCAGTGCTATTTTTAGCACTTCTATTTTTACCATTTCTTATGGCTATTTTCAACAACCATTACTTGCAACAGCGTTCTAAAACATTATTACTAATTCAAAACATCAAATGCATATTCCTCATATAAAGAAACACAATATTTTTCTTAGTCTATAAGAAATTTTTCTAAAATACTATGTTTCACATAGTTGCTTGCACTCACTCGCATGTACTATAAAATATCCCTAACCCCAAATTTAACCAAATAAACTTCAAAAACTAAATCAGGGCCCCGAACCCAAAATGGAAATATCAGTCGAAGACACCTTTGAATATCCTAAAAGGAAATGAACAATATTTAGATTGAACCCTCACATAGAATCAATGTCTTCCTGAACAACACAAATATGAAATGGTATTCAACCAGCAAGGCTCAAAAGGGGTGCATGACCAAGTTACAACCAATATAGTCAAGGTACTTAAGTGTAGATATTGGTGCTACGGTTCTGATTAAAAAAAAAAGTATAATAACCGCAAATATCAAACCATTCACCACAAAGATTTCAGGCTCAGTGTTGCCATAAATTAAGAAAGCTAACACCATACTATCACCCAAAACCTACATCTGAATCAAATGAGCTATTGGGCAAGAACAATACCCAAATATTCACATTAAACACTTAACAAAATAGATATGATAGGCCATGCAATGGACAACAATCAAATCAATGAGAAACTAATGAAACAAGACCGAATCAAGCAGATTTGAGTATGAAAAAATGTCCTTATTCAATAACCCAATATATAAGTGCTTTAAGACAGGGAAATCATGTGTTTCATCAATGATTCAACCTTTCTCTTATGCTCCAGGTTTGAAAAGTATATTTAGAGAAATATTATGAGCATAAATGATAGATTCATACTATTAAAAAAACACAACAACATTCACACCAATAGATAAACTCAACACATAGTAATATATTCAAGGATGCACACCACACATAAAATCTATAGGTATTTAACAGAAGGGTTGAGTTGGGTTGGTGGGCCTGACCAGACTAGCTCACACACCCTAGTTAAGAATTTAACTTACAGAAAATACAAGTCAATCATGCATATAACTGATAGAGAAGTAAAACTTGGCATGGAGGTTGAATGTATTAATAAAGAAGTTGTTACATCACAGATATGTCCAACCAAAGGGTGAAACTTTCAGCAACATCTCCCTAGCTTTGCTAAATTGGCCCAAGGCCAAAATAGTCATTTTATACTTATTTTTCATATAAAGAAATTCTATTCACCTAGTGTTGTGGTAAAAAACACAACACCCCCATTTTGACTTTATTATTATCATAATAACTATGGGGACCCTTTTTGTATTTGCATTTGGCTTTTGAATCATTGGTTAGTTAATTTTTGCCTAATTAGCTTTGTTTTATTTTAAGTGTGCCTTAATCTTATTCAAAGTTTCTTTGATTAATTAAACTTTGTTTTAAAATTCATTAATTAGAATAAATGAATCAAATAGCCCCTAAGTCCAAGACTTATGTTATTGTGTGACTTTAATCTTTTTTATCTTAAACCAAAGTTAAATCGAGCCTTTGAATAATAATCCATTGTCGGAGTAATATACTATTGTAATATACTTTGGAAACCTTTTGTAAATAACACACAATGCATATAACAAAACCCTATTGGAAAATACCATATCAGCATTTTTATTAAGTGTCACCACTCAAAACCTCCGACCGTCGATATGCGATATCATATAACCTCTTATTTTCTCTAATCTCTTATATGTTTACCCAACTTGATTTAACGTTACGATTTAATTATCAAATCACATCTACCACTTTCTCATAACTTTTAAATGGCACCTCCAATAAGACCTAATCTCTTATTTCTGATATGATATGCAGATCCAATGTGTTTTATAAAAAAAAAATTAAATATAATATCATGTCCACTACATCAGAACTTTCCTATGTTGCAAGTTTTGTATAAAGTGTCATGTTGCGACCGTTTCAAAACTCCGATATCAAAACCTTCGATACCCTTCCATGTCTGTCATTGTCACACTTCGGTTTGATCACTGCAATAAATTCTAAACTGTTATTGTTTTAAGGTTTCGGGCTGTTATTATGGTTCTCTTTGTGATTTGTAAAGATTCATGTTGTTTATAATAAAATGTTCACTACTTTTTTTTTTGATTGCAGTGATAATCTAGGGGGTTGATTTTGTAGGAAATTGGACTTACGATTTTAAACGGATAGTTGAACTACTTCAACGCTTAAACAATAACAGAGAGTGTTGATAAGGATATTCAGGGATTTTGTTGGAAACAACCCTTTTGCTTATTCAAAGTCTGTTAGAATCATATTCAAAGTTAGTTACTAAGATTTGATAAGATTAGGCCAGGATTATCCATTGGATATAAATGTATTGTTTGGATTTCTTTTTATGTAATTTTTCGTTGAGAGATTGGCATAAATTGTTAATATTTTCACTATGTATAAATACCCATCTCTAATTGTGGGAAAGGGAATTTAAATCCAAGAGAAAAGTGGCAGAGTAATACTTAGGCTTACAACATGTTTGTAAGGATGGAGCATGTGATTACAATATTTTAGTGAGAGCCAATCCATCTTTGGAGACAGGGAATCAATTTTAGAGGCAGCAAAGGACTTGCACTACTGTATCTCTCTATTGTTTTCTGTAACTTGATTAATCTTTATAATAATATTTATTTTTGTAATTGGTTGTATAGTGCTACTGCTTGCTATGTTATTGGAAATAAATGCTTCAACTTTTAGATATCATTTTTGGTGTATGAGTATGTCTGTGGCTTTTCAGCACTACTATTGACTATTTTCTAAAATGCTCATTTAGAATCTGCTCAAGCTATCTTGTAGGGTTAATCAGAAATGAGTTTCAAAACTTGAACTTATATAAGGACAAACCTTTATCTCCTTGAGCTGCTAGCTATCTAACAATTTGATCTTGTATATACCCTTCTTTCTACATGTCATATATTTGAACCATTTCAGTATTGTGGCATGACTCTTTTTGTCCTTATGCATATGTTTAATTAGGAATTGGAAATTTTTGTAGTTCAATTCCTGTTAACTATTTAATGGACATTTATTTGTATACATTCGTTGGAACAAGAATTCAATCTTAGAATTATTTCCCTGAACTATTTCCTTTATCTTATTCCAATTTCAACATACTTATGTTTCTTTTCCTATCCTTTTAGCTTGCCCTTGATTGAGAGAAGGAATAATCCTTCCTTCAATCAAGATAGGTCTAGGATTAGATCCATCTTAGATTATACTTTTCATTTAGTTCTAATTTATAGATCCTAAAAGTCCCCTCACAGGGGCAGTCTTTAGAGTGCTTTGGCTGGGCTATAAACTCGGCTTAAGGATCACTTTCTTACCTGATCAGGAAGAGGGATGATATGATGCCTCTTCTCTATTGGTAGACAAAAGTCATACTTTAAGCTAGTAGAAATAAAGAGAGGGTAACTGGACCCAATTGAACCAGTGGGAACCATCATTTCCAATGGAAAAGGAGTTGATTTAAGTTCCCAACCGGGTGGTCTCCCTTAAAATGTTGAAAGTCATTTTTTTTCCGATCAACATTTTTGGTGCGAGAAGAAGGGCATATTTTAAATTGTTTTCTAAAGTTATTGTAGATTTTTAAACTTTGAATTATGGGTTCCTCCAAAAAACCTCCTTGGAGATGCTTTAGTCTATCACAATCAAACACTACTCCAATCAAGGGATTTAAAACATTGTCAAAGGTAAAGTTCAATGGTAAGTCTTTGTCCTTTAATCACCTTTTTTAGTTCATTTCAAAATCTCAAAAATTTAACAATTATGAGGTTGATCTTGGCAATATTTTCACATATACTTTGACAGGTCAAGAAAAAGACTAGTGTCTTTCACTCCTAGTTTCCTTAGTACATAGCTTGGATGAGTTTGTAGTGATGTTCCTTAAGGATTTTCAACGATATAACTACAAAAATGTGTGCAAGAAGCTAGTAGAATTGCGTAGGATAGAAGGTGAATATTTGGACCAATTTTCAGTTAAACTTAAATTGACATTAATGCTCTTTAAATCCAATGAATTACCTCTTGAACATCAATTAAAAAGTTGGTTCAAATATTTCATTTCTCTTCCTTATAATTCTCTTGAAGAATCAGATACTAAGGAAGATATGAATGAAATTGTTTGTAATGATGAAAACATTTAACTTTGTTCTTCTTCTTCTTCAAAAACTATTTTAATTGATTCACATTTTTCAAATGAATTTGCTTTTGAAGTTGAAAAAGATAACAGTCCGAACTTTTCTTCTCATCTTCATAATGATTTCAACAATCATGAATCAGCCCTAGTTTGTGACTCCTATAATCATTATATTCCTTTTTGCAGTTAAAATCTTGAAATTTCTCATCTCTGCAAGTAAATGGCAATAATGATTTTAATTTCATAATCATTTGCGGAAAGGAAATCTTAGAAAATAAACTCCCACTATGTTGTAACATTATTTGTAACATAAATGTATATTATAGATTGCCTTTTTTCTTATTCTTTCCAATTACAATTTCTTTCTTTGTTGAATTTTATTTCTGATTTTTTGAATACTTTGCGTTGGCATTTTGAAAAACATTACACCAATTTCTCATCTAATGCATTGACCAACACATTGCAATTATGAATATCAAATACATATCACTTTGAGATTACGTTTGATGTTTATGTTTACCCAATTTTCTGATTTTCAAATTAATTCTTCATTAATGTTGACACTTGAAAGTTCATCAATGCATTTTGGCTAGCCATGTAGTCCCTTCAAGAATCTTCCACATTGCTATATGTTTTATTCAATTGAAATGAAGATTTATGATTTTTCTTTTTCTTTATAGAAACCTCTCATTTGCAAAGATTTAACATTTAATAATGGTTTATTGTTTCCTCTTTCTTTGAATTCTTTTCAAACATTTGAGTCACATATTAATCTCAATGATCTTATGGACAAATGTTTGGAAGAATTTCAGAGAAGGCATTTTGTAAAAAAGTTACTATTTCTGCATACATTAGTATAAGATGTACATATATTCAGTTTTATTTTTATTGATATATTTATTACTTTGTTATTGATGTTTGATTTACACATTCATGCAAATAATAATATGCTTGAATGGTTACATTGGAAGTACGAATTTACTTAGTCTTAGTTTTCTTTTTAGATTAGGATTAGGTGTAGTTTAGTTGTTAGTTTAAATTAAATAAGAAGATGTTTTTGAACTATGATAAACACATGGGAGAAGATGAATACTCATCGGGTAAAACCATGATCAAATTATGCCAGGTACACATTTACATGTTCATTTCCATCTATTCTTAGTTTTCTAGAATTTCTTTTCTCTTTTAGTTTTTTTTTTCTTTTTCTTATATTGTGTTGTTCTTCTAACAGATATTGGCCTGACTTAGTGATCCAGGTGGATATTGGGGGCCACCCGCCAAGTCCACTTGGACCCCCACCATTGTTTCTTTTATCTTTTCAGTTTCCTTAATTGTAGCACAGTTTACTATTTTTAGCATTTTTTCGAGTCCTGAACTTCCAGAGCCATTTTGAGGCCCTAAACGATGTTTTTGGGAAAAACTAGGAGAAACAAGGTCCATGGACCAATGTTGTTGTACCCAAAGTTGTAGTTCTCAGATAGATATTTCTAACGAGATATTGTGCGTGTCAAACGAAGATCGTACGCCAAAGTTAAGACTGCGGGAAGTAGATGTGCCAATTTACCCAAACGTGGCCCACAGTTTGGCATTTCATCTTCTAGGGTTAGGTTTTTGGATGTTTAGGGTTCTCCATTATTTCTCAACAATAAATAGGTCTTCAAGTCTCATTGTAACAGAGTCAGAGGCATGTGGCCACAACATCTCTTCTAAGAGATAAGCTACCATCACCCTAGCTAGTTTATTTCCATTTATGTTTGTAAGCACATTTTAGTATTTTACAGTAACAAAATGAAGTATTATTTCCGTTGCATCTCTATCTTTCTGGCTATCTCTATAATTTGTTGCATTCCTGTTTAAATTCGGATAAGTGGTTTCAGAGCAATCTTCTCTTTCTCGTACTTTCCTTGCATGTCCCCAACGAGGTCAGGATATAAGTAGTTAGGGCTTGAACTGGTTGAACCTTTGCAAGACTAGCCTCGCAAATCCTGGCAGCCTCCCATGGCAGATGACAAGAAATATGAGGGGGTAGGAGATCCTATCAAAATCTTGCTCGAAGAGGCCCTCGAGTGACAAAGGAACGCGATGATGGACAAATTTGCCTAGATCCTTCAACGGCTATCCAAGGGTGACACATCTACTTCCAGCAGCTACTCTAGAAGCACCACACCCTTTAAGGTGTTGAAAATAACAACAACAAATGCTAAAAATAACATTTCTATAGATAGCATTTTAGGATATTCCAATTTTAATTTGTCCTTGAATTAAAATTGAGAATTAAAATTTGAATTTAGTCTCACCAGCTGTTTGAAAAAAATTTAATTAATTCATCTTGAGTTAATTAGTTGGAGAAATTCAAACATGAAGTCATGCAACAGTTATCCCTTTGATTGAGGAAGTTATCCCTTAATTAAGGAGATAAGGATGAGTTGTATTTGAGTTGTAATCAGTTAGCTCAGTTAACTGAGTTAAGTCTAGCTATATTAGTTCCAAACAATTTGTGGAACTGGTTGTGAGTTCAGTTAGTTAATGCATGCATGCATGAAACTAGTGTACTCCAGATAACTGAATATTCTCTCATAAATAACTCATGCATGTCAGTTCAGACAAAGACCCAGTTGAGATTAAAGGCAACGACAGTGTACTATCAGTTGTAAGAATTTTCCTATGAGAAAATCTTTTGCACGCAGAAGGAATTCATTCCTTGAGGATTGCGCAATTTTACAATGTGTAAGAGTAGTGTTCCACTTGGTTCAAAGAAGAATCATCCCATAGGAATAGCGCAAGGAAATAGAAGGCTTGGAGGACAGAGGAGAAGGCATATGTGTTGTCTATTTTTTCTATGAGCATTAGTGAGGGATTATACTGAGAGTTGGATAGTTGTGAGAGCTAAAGCTTTGTGTAATCCTGAGATATTTCCACTTGTATGATAATACAGACAACGATGTTTTTAGCTGAGGCTTTCCCTAGAGTATTCTTTTGTGTTTCATGTGTATTGATTCTTCTTCTCTACTATATGTGTTCTTCTTGATCTTGCTCAAATCGATTAAGCTTCCGCAAGTTTGATAGTAGAAGTAGGTTAAGTATTTTTCTCTAGTACATTGCATAATCAGATTAATCTACAGTGAGAATTTCTACATGGTATTAGATCAAAGGTGATCAAAGCAGAGAACAGTATACAAAGAAGGAAAAAGTTTTAAGTTTTAAGTTCTTGATTGGAAGTACAAAATCGATTTCTTATCACATCTCAAAGTTCACTAATGGCATTCAATGTCTTGAGACTCGAGTATGCCCTGGATGGCAGCTCGAATTACATAGCATGGAAGTGGTATTAGAAGACAATGGTTTGAAGGATTTCATTGATTAATAAATCCCCATTCCAGCAACAGTTAATGCCCAAGAATTTGCGAAATGGAAGAAGTGTGTGGAAAAAGCGAGGAGGATTCTTCTGGAGGGAGTTCGAGACCATATTGTCTCAAGTCTCCATGGGAAGGAGACTATGTTTTCAATGTGGAAGACATCGAAGGACCTATATCAGAAGAACAACAACCAAAAGAAGTTGGTGCTCAAGGAAAAGCTTTGGAAAATCAAGTGTGAAAAGGGTCACACAATTTCTACATATCTGAACAAGCTCACCACCTACAAAGATGAGCTTGGTAGTGTACAAATAACGACGGTTGATGATGATATGGTGAGCTTTGCTCTCCTCGGTCTTCCAAAGAGCAGGAATAGCTACTAGGACTCAATGAATGGAAGAGAGAAACTGTTGGATTGGGAAAGACTATGGTTAGATCTGATGTAGGAGGATATCAAGAGGAGAACCAGAGATGGTTCTCCATTTAAGCATGATGATGAAAAAAATATAGCCTTAGCAAGTAAGGAAAGGAAAGGGAAAGGGAAAACTTCCCATTCCAAATCGAGTTCTTCCCATGGGGGGAAGAAGATTGACAAATCTAAAGTGAGATGCTTTAATTGTCATGAGGTGGGCCATTATGCAACTAATTTTCCATTGAAGAAATCCAAGAAGGGACCCTCAAAAGGATCAGAACGTGAAGCACTAGCCTTTTAGTTCAAATTGGATTTTACCCTCATCGCATGCATCGTTTCATTGATGGTGGGTTGTGTTTGGTACCTGGACAGTGGAGCCTCATTCCACATGACTGGAAATAAGATTTTATTCAGTAACTTGCACAAGAAAGAACTCAGGATGTGCATAGAGATGGGCGATGATGGAAAGTACCATGTTTCAGGTGAAGGTACGGTTGTTTTTCAGAGGGAGCATGGAGCTCCTCTCACCCTGGCTGATGTAAAATTATGTGCTTCGACTAAAGAAGAACTTGGCATCAGTCACGATATTGGAAGACAAAGGCTATGATGTAGTCTTCAGTAAAGGAAAGTCGTTCCTGAGACACATAGCCACGGGTCAGACCAAGAGGATTGGGATTAGAGTGAAGAATCTCTACAAGCTGGAGGTAGATCACTGTGCTGCATTGAGTTCCAAAGTAGAATTGGTGCAAAGCCAAGATATTAGCGAGTTATTGCATAGACAGTTGGGCGACTTGCATCATGGGGCCTTGATTCAAGATAATGTAGTAGATTTCTACCGGACTTCCCTAAGGTAAACTTGAGCAAGTGGACACATCCAAAGGTTGTACCTTGGGAAACTATGCCAAGTCTTCCTTTACGATCAAGACAGTCGAGCTAAAGAAATCTTGGAGCGAGTTCATACAGATGTGTGTGGACCATACTTAATAGCCTCCATTGTGAAACAAATGTATTATGTTATTTTCATTGATGATTTTTCTTGTAAATGTTGAATCTATTTCATGCAGAAGAAGGATCAAACCTTCTCAAAGTTTTGTGAGTTCAAAGCTTTGGTTGTTAAAAAATTAGGGAAGAAGATCAAAGCCTTGAGAAGTGACAGTGGTGGAGATTATGTCTCTCAAGAGTTTAAGGACTTCTATTCAGCGGAAGGAATTAAACGAGAATTGACGACACCTCATAACCCACAGCAAAATGGGGTGGCTGAGAGGAAGAACAGAATGATTATGGGGGCAGCTAGAGCAATGTTGCATGACCAAGGCCTACCACTTCATTTGTGGGCTGAGGCATGCAACACAGTGGTCTATTTGCAAAATAGAAGCCCGCATTGCATTATTGGGATGAAGACACCAGAGGAAGCTTTCTCCGGGAAGAGACCAGATGTGGGTCACTTCAGGATCTTTGGCTCATCGGTATATTGCCATGTGACCAAGGATGCCCGAAAGAAACTTGAGTCAACAGCTGAGTTGGGGATACTTGCGGGGTACATTGATACACCCCACAACTATTGGGTGTATTTTCCTACCAGTCGGAAGATAGTAGTTCACATAGATCTTAAGTTTGATGAGCAGAAGGCAATGCAAGTTTCCCTTGATAGGGAGCTCCAACTAGAGGTTGTGGAGGAACTTTTGGTTCTTAAGGAGGAGGAGCCTCAAACTGATGAAGAGCACACGAGAGAAGCTGACATATTGTTGTTGGATGTGAGAGAGAATGTGGGAGAACCATCTTCTCAGTGCAAACAGAGGAGGTCACTTGATAGGTACACTAGATACATGGCCCTTGTTAGGGAATGTGTTGAGACCGAGCCATCTTCCTTTGAGGAAGCAGTGCGGAAACCGATTTGGGTTGATGGAGGAGTATGGCTCCATAGTTTCGGAACAGTGTTTGGGATGTGGTTCCAATACTAGAGAACAAGTCAGTTGTGAGTTCCTGTTGGCTTCACAAGGTAAAGCAAGCTGCTAATGGTAGTGTGGAGAAACATAAGGCAAGTTTTGTTGCCTGTGGTTTCTCATAGGTCGAGGGCATCGACTATGATGAGACTTTTTCTCCTGTAGCAAGGTACTCATCTATCAGATCGATGTTGGCACTATCAGCACAGATGGGTTGGAAGATCCATCAGATGGATGTGAAGACTGCATTCCTTAATGGAAAGATTGAGGAAGAGGTGTACATAGAGCAGCCGGAAGGTTTTGAGACCTTCAATCATGAGTCACATGTGTGCTGACTTAAGAGAGATTTGTACGGGCTGAAGCAAGCACCTCATTCTTGGTACACCGAGATCGACAACTACTTCACTGGGTTGGGCTTCACAAAGAGTGAAGCAAATGCAAACTTGTACCACATCATGGTGGAAGGTAAGAAGTTGATCATTATTCTTTATGTTGATGATCTAATATTGACAGGTGATGATCAATTGATCATGTCTTGCAAGGAGGAAATTGCAAGAGAGTTCGAGATGAAAGACATGGGTCTCATGCACTACTTTCTAGGCATGGAAGTGTGGCAAAAGGATGAGGAAGTGTTTGTGTCTCAATGAAAGTATGCCAATGAGATACTGTTACACAAAAATATCGTCATCTTGATTATTTGTAGTCGGTATGGGTCTATCACCACCCATACCAGCTTCCTAAGCAAGTCTCAAACCTCAGCTCTTCAAAACAAGCTTTAGAAATGAGAGAAAGACATCAAAAAAGTAATGTAACTCTGGTTCCGCACTTTCTCTCACTTTTGCCTGTGGGCCCGCACCTTCTGTTCAGGATATCTGCGTACTTAACGCTTTGTATGTAAAGGGGAGGGTGCGTACCCCTGTAAAAGTCAAAAGGCGCAATCTTTATCTTAAAAAACTCATCTTGGGTTAATTCTATAGTTTTCTAGAAGCATTTGTTACGTGGATTGTTCGCTCCAAGTGGTTCATGCATCCCATGATAGGAGGAACTAATCCCTTGTTGAGAGGAGCTATCCCTTTGAAGGAGGACTCTATCCCTTTTAAGGAGGAGCTGGTAACTGATCTCCATTGCACTATAAATTGAGGCATTGGGTCAGTGGCCAGGGAGGTTAGAAGCTGAACTTTTGAGGGTAAATGCTAGTGAAATCAAGACTTCCTATTTGAGCTTAAGAGGAAAGATCACATACCTTTTTGGCCTCATTGGGGAGTGAGTGAAGCTTGTCAAAGTAGAGGAGACTTCTTGTTGGACCCTGGGAGGAGCTTGTACAACGTCAAGGCAAAGGTTGTAATGTTCTTCTC
>APFE031160754.1:0-23966 GCA_000404065.3 Pinus taeda
CCCCCCCCCCCCCCCCCCCTCTCAGTATTATTTCTAACAATTGATGTGGAATTATGTTGATGTTGATTTATTGCATTCAAATATGAGAGACATGGGTTTAGATAAATCTAAAGTTTTAACATTAAGAAGAGGTTTTGTTTCTCTTGTGGAGAGCATGGTGCTCGTCTAGTTGTAGGTCCAAATGCATGCATTCAAGTGGATGTCCCCAAGTATAAATTTAGCCATGGAAGAAAACTATTGGGTATTTAATGGATGGAGAGGAAGGAAAAGATCAGTTTTATATGAAAATCAGTGTGCAAATTTTTTTTTTGTCTATTTGAAAAGGAGGAAGAAGACCCTTGGTTTCACTTCTATATGAAAGTGTAGTAAAAAAAATAATAGTGGGGCCATGTATGAGTTTCAACATATCAACATTGAGGCCATGGGTGGTATAATCATATTGAATGACAAGGAACCCAATGGAGTGAAGATGTCATTTCTTAATGTTTGGAGGTTGAGAATAGAGATTGTTGGCATTGTCATTTTCAATTGGTTTTTAATCATGAAATCCTAATGTTGTGTGAAATCTATGTTTTTTTTTTCATTTTTCAATAGTTGGTTTGGAAGCGTGGTTAAATTTTTGGATAATGTTTTATTCATTCTTTATATATGGGTTTATACCTATGATGGTGGAGGTGGAAATTTCTTGGACATAATGTCTTGGATTTATTAAAATAAATATATTGAGATTCATGACCTCAATATCATAGAGAAGTTGTTTTGTTAGAACTAATGACTCTAACAAATGATAGGGAGTTGTTATGTCCTCATCCATTTAGGAAGCATATGATAGAATTTGCTAGCCTAACATGATTCCTGTAGGTTAAGTCGGGAACAATTTAATAAGGGTACTTGATCCACCTAGGAAAATATTATATAAATCTAAGGGGTAAAAAAGGGGACACATCCTAAAGTCCACTATAATTTTATAAAGTTAAAACATTATAAAATGACTTTATAAAAGTTAAAAGGGAAAAATGGAAACAAAAGTGGTAATAAGTTTATAAAAGAGAAAAGGTGAGGAGACTCTCCTCATTCATTCACTTTTGTTTTCGACAAAAGAATCTCATGAATATTTTTTGAGAGAATCTTAGGGTTTCAGAAACCCTAGCCATCATCACTTGTTTTGGTGTTGAAATTTTATACCATAGCTGGTTCAAGAGACTGAATCACCTAGATTTCACCACTATTCTTCATTGGAGTAGAATATTTTTGCTTGAAGTATTCCAAAGTTGTCCAGTGTAACATATGCCTTTACACTCAACTATAGGCGGGGTCGACACCCTAGATCCCAATTTATTTTTCTTCGACATGGAGAAGAGTACACCTCGCCTCTCACATGGAATTACCTTTCAACCATAGGTCCATGCAGGAGGAAAATCCATTCATGGTACGTCCATTGATGAAGGTGCATCTACCTATGTAGTGGCTTCTTCCTATTAGCTCACCTTGGGTTTTACCACACTCACTCTACCATAAAAATCCCTTAAATATTTTGATGGCCATAATTTCATCCTTAAGGGACATCTGGCTACATTACCCATCACTCTTGTAGGGAAAATTGTCCTAGTTAATATTTAAGTTGTTGATCACTCGCTTGTTACAACCTTTGTTTGGGCCATAGTTGGACCTATTCCATGAAAGCCATTGTCTTATTCATCTTCTAGTTTATTTATTTTCCTAAACAAGAAAAAAAATGTGACTGTGAACCAGCTATCTTTTTGCATCGTTGATTTTCAAATGCCATCTTCTAGCAATGTTTCGTTAGTAGTTGGTACTCTTGATATCTTTCATAGTCTTAGTGCCAGACTTTTGTAAGACTCCTATTTGTTGGGGTGTTTCTATTTCCTCCTACCACAGGCTCCTTTGACCATTCCTATGGTCTCTGTTATACTTACTAGATCTATAGATCCAAGATCATCCCCACACCTTGCACCTTTGAATCGTGTGGAGAAACGTTGCCACTAACACTAGTGGAATTGGATGGTCAAGCTATTCAGTCTATATCCAAAAATCCTCCATCCTTAGTTGGGGCCCATGGTCCTATCAACTCTTCCACTATAGTTCTTTCTATTGATCTTCTTGACTTTCTCCTCCCCATTGACAAGACTATTAAATAGATCATGTCCCTAACTAAGCTTCATTTGGATGAATTCCACCATCATGTCTTAGTCTCCTTTCTAACTAACCTAAACAAAAGCCATCTGAAATTCATACTACCAAATCAACTTGAGATTTTCCTTCCTCTTTGACACTTATTTAAGAGTTATACTTGGAATACAACTTTGGTAATATATTGTAAAAGGTCAAGAATTCTTTTTCTAGTCTTTCTCTCACTTGTAAAACTGAAAAAGACTCAAGTTTCCTTCTTTGGGCTTGTTAAAATCCCATGAAGAAGAATGATCATTCCTTTTATGGTCTTTTTCTTGCTTTCTAAACTGAAAAATCCTTAATTTTCCTTCATTGGGATCATTAAACTCCCACAAATAAGAAATAGCCTTCTTTTATTGGTCTTTTTCTCGCTTGTAAAACTAAAAAAACCTCAAGTTTACTTCTTTTCACTCGTAAAACTCCCATGAAGAAGGCGAAGTCATTCATTTTCTTTTTTTTTCTTGATTCTCAATCTAGAAAATATATGTGAGTTTTCCTCGACCGACTCATCATTAACAAATTCATTTGCCATGAATAGAGTTCTTTAACTTTTGGTTTCATCAATCTAGACCCCATTAAAATATCCATATTATCCCCAAAAAAACCCACTTTGATACCAATTAATCTATATAATGTGATGGGTATTCCACTTAATACTTGTTCACAATAGATTTGATAAAATTGCACTTAAAAAATCGAAAATCAAAGTTTTGAGGGTTTATTTCTCTTTAGATTTCGAGATTTGTAAATTATTATTTATTATGCATGCATGCGAATTATGGTAATGAGAAGATAGAGAAAAATGGAATAAAAAATCACTAACCATGATTGGCATAAAATATTTCCTAGGACACTCTATCAGGAGAAAACCCAACTGGAAGGGAAGGCGAGTATGCTCTCTTTCTCTAAATAAAAAATGGTTATGGGTGCAAATAATTAAGGCCTATGGTCCATAGATTACTATAATGCACAAATACTCTATGTGTTCTCTCCCTCAATCCCTCTCAGATACTTTTTTATTCTATGGAAGAAGATTCACTTGAAAATAAAGGAATGTCTTTCCATCCTAGCAGCTTAGTTATAACATAACCAATAACCAACTACTAGTTAGGTTTTACCTATTCAATTCTTAACTAGAGCTACAATTGTTGAATCCTCTACAATATTATCCATCATGAACATATGTGTAGGCACCTTTCCAAAAATAATTGGGGCTTACATGGAATCCTCTCAATGAATGGTGGCCAAAACAGGAAGTTCAACGGATGATTGACATAAATTTTCTGTACAGACTCTGATTGAGATGATTCTTGCACCATTGGAGATTTATTTATGTATATAATATGAATAAAACATTTGGTGCTAACAAATCAATTTCTTATCCCCCAAAAAAATCATTTGATGCCTCAAAATTCTCCCAAAAGGTTTCAAACCCAAATTTTCCAAACTAGGTCACCACTGGTAAAAAATGGTCCTTAAATGATTCCTCTAATTTTTCCACTTTAAAATCATCTTCATAGTTGAAAAGTAACATAATGACCAAAGTTATAACATTTGTGATCACTACAAATAACATTTAGTGGTTTTGGTGAAGGAATAAGCTCCTCCTTCTTCTAATGTCATCAAATTCCTCCTCACATAACCTTTAAAATAATTATTTATCTTTCTCTCCTACCACATGAAAATCTCATCCAAGAACAACATCTATGCATACATAACTTATTAAAAAATTATACATTTGGTAATTATGCCAACAAAACCAATGTTGTAATATTAATGATGATATAGGAAATTTACTAATAATTCTTCACAAAGTGCATTATACAGGTACTATATAATATTATACAAGAACATAAATAGGAGAGGATAAGGACTATGGATATAGTGGAGAGACCAAAAATAAGTACTCGATATTATATCCAATACCACAACATAAAAAATATTCCCATGTTAAATTGATGATCATATATTTATACTATGGTTAAGTTATCAAGTACTTACAACTACTTTAACCACCATGGTTGGTTGACCCAACCTAGTAGTACTCTTACTTACATCATCAACTATCTTTCTTAGTCAATTGTCTTTTCTTTTCGTTTAGTAGTATGTCTAGTTGATAGAGTCAAAAAGGTTGTCCAACACACTACTTCCTTTAGAGTATACAATTTTTCAAAGTCAAACTATATTACAAACCTTTAAGGCAAGTCACTTGATTTCTTCTTCTTTTTTCACATTTCTTTTATAAAATTAGTACAAAATATCATCAAAAGTATACTTCATTACGTGTTGGAGTAAATATAATGGTTGAAATGACAAGAGTTTCATTAATTATCGCAATACCCTAACATATTTGATCACTTTGGGGGATTTTAAATCAACAAAAAACGATTTATATATCACCTTTCAATAAGGGGTAAGAGGAATTGGGGGATATATAATAGAGGCATCCCTTAAGAATTGGAAAATGATTGATAAAATGAGATTTGTAGGCGGCATTTCAAAATACCATTCACTTGAATGAAGCTTTAGCTTGCTAGAGGTTATGGAAAGTAATAGAATTTCTAGGGATGCGGTAGCATGTGGGAATAATTATGTGTGTAAAACATTTTTTGTATTAGGTAATATATTAGAAATTATATAATGACATAGGTAGTTGCATCCATTAGATGGCACCCAAGAGTTTTGGATTTCTTCTCTTATTAGCAAGTTGTTTTTCTAGTGAAATGGAAATGGTATAATGGTGGATATAGGGATTTACCACTGATGAATTTGAAGCAAGGGGAAACATATGTTACTAGATGCATAAATTGTTGAGTGGACAACTTGATTATCTTCTTGATTTAGAAGTCTTGTTTCAATCATGTTTGGATCCCAGCCCATGACAAGGGGGTCTAAGGGGCCTTCCCCCCTAACTAGTGTTTTTAGGGGGTCTTGGGGGGTGGAAGCAATTCTTGGGGCCTTCCTAGAAGGGGTTGTTGGGTAGAACCCCCAAAAGAAAAATTTAGAGAAAAATTGCCTTGTAAAATATTGTAGTCAATCTGGGTTGTTCATTAGGAGAAATATTTGATGGTAAAAGATATGTTAATGTAAGTATTTTTTCCTATAAGGAAACCCTCAGTTTATATGAGGGAATTGTATTGTGGTTGTGTATTGTTACATGTGAGAATAAATAGGAGATTGTGTGAGAGAGAAGACACAGTTAGAGTGGATTTGTTTTAGGTTGCAACCGTTCATTTTTATAGAGAATATAAAGGGAAGGATTGGTTGTCTCTTCAAAGACAACCCAAATTGTGTGCACCACGTATATCTGTCTCTCTTTTTGTAGGATTTTATGTGTCTGTATTTGTGTAGTATCTTATGTGTTCCATTGCTTTGTTGTTTAATTTCTAACATATATAGGGATTCAAAGATATAATTGATTGTTTTTCAATGAATTAAATATTAAATGAATATTGTTTTTCTATCAACAATGATGGAGAAAATCTATAGACTTGGATCTTGCTATAGTAGAAGTTGGAAATGGGATAGCATGGTAAGAATATTTCTACTTTTCTCTATAAAATTAGGAGATGATGCAGATGATATGGTATGGTATTAGAAATTATGTAGTACACAACGAAATATATTAGGATATAAAAAAATGGTTTTAGATGACAATTAAAGTGGATTCTAGGTACAAACAAATCTGAAAGAAAAGGGAGCCTCTAATGTATAGGATATGATTACTTGACTTTGAGAAATTATACACTATTAGATAAATTTTAAAAATAATAGTCGTTTAGGTGCACGTATTTGGCACTATGTGTAGCATTGATTAGGAGTCATTGAAGTGTATCCTTAGTTAATACCCATTTCCATAAATGATTGGTGAAATTATGGACATTATTAGGCAATCTAGGTCGAAAGGAAACACATACAAGAATAATGATAGGGGAACCTATGATATCTAGTAAGAGAATTACCTCTAATTTCCTCTTCCAAAATCTTCCATTCTATCCTATAGAAGTAGACGTATTTAAATAAATCAAAATTTTATTCATATCAACACACTAAAAAGGAAAAATGTCCGAACGAAAATAGGTAATTTATAGATAAGAATTACAAAATCATGGGGACACTATGATGGGCTTGGGAAAGATGCAACTATTCCACATGGTGTTGTTGGACTCCAATATCTAGTTTATGGTTCTCTTTGTTCTTTCAAATTAGTTTTTAATGAAGGAAGTAACAATTAGGTAAAGACACATGCTCTGAAGACATTACTATTGATATACATTCATAAATATGGAAGAGATGAAGTTTATGGAGATTCTATGTTAGTGATAGAATGCCTCTACGGTACTTGTAAGGAAAAAGCCCTAACATTAGTCCCCCTTCAAGAAGAGATATAAATGTTGTTGCGTAATTCTCTAAATGTTTTAGTCATATGGAGAACGCAACACTTAAGGTGATGATTTATTGAAATGTTATTCAAAGCTTTTGTGGGAGATATTATACTTGAATAAGTGTGGGGGGATGATAACACTGTTTCCTTCTCACATATAAAGAATTATTTTGTTGATCTAAATGCACTAGAAGTAGTTTTAACAATCCACATTTTTCTTAAACTATAAAAAAATTAGAGAAACTTACTAATTCTTAAAATGACCATCTATACTATGTTTCAACATAGTTTTGTAAAATATCCCAAACTTGTAAGTAATTTTTCATTTTTCTAAAAAATTTATGAGATATTTTAAGTAAAAAATGTTATCCTGCAAAGGTTGGGTTAATTATTTTAGAGAAAAAAAAAATTGAATCAATTTTTGAAACAAATGAAAGAAAAATTTTAATATCATAATAGTAGAATTTTCCAATTCTATTCACAATGATTGAATTAGACCAATATAGAATAGTAATATTAAAATTTCAAATACTTATCTCTTATCCCATTTAAGTTCACCATTTTCACTATACAAAGGTTCCTATTCTGTTGTTTTATGAAAACTTTACACATGCCAATGATTTTATAGGGTTTATCATCACCCAAATGAACCTGTCCAATATATCCTTGAACATAATTATAAAAATGTATCCTATGGGGTGTTGCATGGAATGAGGCATCTCAATCTACCACCCAGGAATCAATAATATTTTCTAGTGAAATAATAGAATCATCTTGCTACACATCACCTGTCAAATTCACTTCATGATTGTTTCCTTGCAATGCATCTGTTTCTTTTCTCTTTCGAGACTTACAATATTTCTTCACGTGTCCTTTCATCCTACATTTTCAGCACAATATCCTCGATATGGACTTGGATATGCCTTTTCTTGACTTACTACGATATCCTGGGCTCTTTCCTCTTTCCATTTTTCTTCCCCTAGTCTCTGTAGTCAAAGCACTACCTGATGTCTGACCGAATATTTTCTGCTGCATTTCCTCGCTAAGAATGTCACCGACAACATCATTAAAATTTAATGTACTATATCCAAAGACAAAGTTACTAATCGCCATACCTAAGCATTCCAACTTCCTGGAAGTGAGCACAGAAATAACGTAGCCCTAACTTCATCATCAAAATTTTCACCTACAGAACCTAACTGACCGGTAACAGTATTAAATTGCTTTAAATGATTAGAAATAGATCCACATTCAGAAATCTTCTTGGAGGTCAAATTTTTTCATATAGTTTGGCCAATGCCATCATTAAACCCTTTATTTTCATTTCCTTTGAAATATTAAAGGCTACCGACACCACCAGGCACAATTATATTCTTCCAAGTGCCTTTCTATTGAGAATCTCCCATTCTGTGTCCATCATACTCATTCGCCTCTTTGTCTTTCTGCTCAATGGTAGGTATAGATCTTTATGATACAAATAATTTCCATCTGCATCTTCCATAACAGATAGTTTTGGTCGTTATTTTTTCAACTCTAAACATACCATCTTCTGTCATTGCTCCTAGTTGAACCAAGAACCATTCTCTCCTGCAAGTTTAGTAGCCAAATATATCTTTGGCTCTAATACTAGTTGTTGGAAAATTATATATTACATAGAAATGGAACACAAAAAATATTGCAGAAACACAAATACAGAAAATGCATAAAGCAAGAGAGACATAGATATATATGGTTCACCCAATTTGGGCTATGTCCATGGAGAAACAACCAGTACTTGCTTTTATATTATCCATCAAAATGAAGAGATACAACCTAAAACAGATCCACTCTAATTTCCTCTTTGCTCTCACATAATCTACTCTTTCTTGCTCATAATACACACATACACAACCCCAATACAATTTCCTCATATAAATGGAGTTGTTTCCTTCAAGGAAAAAAAACATAAATTAAACATAACTTCTAGCATTAGATCAGCTGCCTATTGTGTGGCTCAGATTTACTATGAAATTACAATATTTTACAAGGCAAATTTACATATATTTTTAGCTTCAGTGGCATTGCCCCTGAACCCCTACGTGGATGGGTGTACAACCTTCCTATGGTATAAGGTTGGCTGAAACAAAGACCTCTGAATCAGGAAGATAATCAGGCTAGACACCTAATATGTTTTTAGTTGTGCATTTCCCAAGTAAATCATTGTGTAACATGTTGATTGAATTCTTTCACTTGTATGCTTCGTGATTTATCAATTGATCAAATTTATTTTCTTATTAGTAGAGTAGATTCAAGTCTTTTGTGTTAGCATATTACATAAGCAGTATTAATCTACAAGGACTTTCTATAATGTTCGAATGATTAATATTGTTATTTTTTTAACTACATTTGAAGATTGTTTATAACATGGATTCAAACATTGGATGATTAGGTTTTCATTATTTCTTTAGCAATAATATTATCAGTACCTAAAGGAGTTTAGAAACCAAGAGTTACCGTTAAGAAACCCTAATGATTTAAATCTTTGAGTCATGCTTGTGCATGTTGACTATTCTATGAAAACATTGGATTAGATCTCTTCAATATGTTATGCGTTTTGGTCAAATAAACTATTGTTATAAGCTTGTGACAGGTATACTTTGTTAGCTCTGACCTAGGGTTGTGGTAAAATTTTAGCGAGATCAATACATTAATATTTTCATTTATATTTGCAAGAGATCAAGATTCATCTATCTTTTTGTTTCATGGAAATGTTTTAAAAGCATTTCAATCCTAAAAGAGTCGGGTTAGTGGATTTGCTTGTCACCTAGTCTCTAAGCATAAGAATAGAGTTTCTTTGTATCACTCTTGACTCTTGAATTTAAGTTACATATAAAATCGGTTTTCAACCGTAAGGTCAAGATGTTGGTATTAATGCTTATACATTGAGATTTTATTTTTGGAATGCACAATAGATAAAACAAAGTATTTATCTGATTAATCTTGTTTGGTCAATATGAGAATGAGAATGATTTTCTAGTAGCATGGTACTCTTTAACCAGATCTATTCTAGCACTTTAGGTGGAGATGGGATGGAAGACACATCAAATGGATTTGAAGAAAACCTTCCTCAACATAGTGATTAAGGAAAAGGTGTACATAGAACAATGAGAATAATTTGAGACCTTTGACAGAGAGTCACATGAGTGCAAAATCAAGCGAGTGATGTATGGATTGAAACAAGCATTGTGCGCTTGGTACACAAAGATCAACAACTATTTCACCAGTTTGGAGCTTCACCAAAAGTGAAGGAGATGCAAACCTTTAAAATATTGTGGTTGAAGGTAAATTAATTATTATAGTATTATATGTTAATGGTTTAATTCTTATAGTTGATGAGAAGCTGGTCAAATCTTGCAAAGAGGATATTGCAAGAGAATTCAAGATGAAATACTTGGGGTAATGCATTATTTAATTGGTATGGAAGTATGGCAAGGAGGTGAGGAACTATTTGTCTCTTAGGGAAAGTATGCCAAAGAGATACTAAAAAAATTCCACATGGAGAGAAAAAAACCCATGGAGACTCTTCTAGTAGGGAATTGGAGGAAGGAAGATGCTACTTCAAGTGAAGTGGTAGAGACAACCATTTAAAGGTAGCTAGTGGGTTAACGGCTGCAGGGAACCAACTTAGTCAAGAAATGGTTAAGCCAACCAAAGTCTATTACAAGGCAATTAAAGATGTACTGAGATACCTCATAGTTACCACTCAGTTTGGTCTTTGGTACAAACAGATGGAGGGAGTGAATATTTAAGGCTTCACAAATGCAGATTGGGTAGGGAGTCCATTAGGAAAGAAGAGCATATCGGGGGGAATATTTAGTGTTGGGTTAGCTTTAGTTTCTTGGTACAACAAGAAGCAGAGATCAGTTACACTTAGTTCATCAGAAGTAGAGTACATGGCTACTAATCAAGAAGCTTGTGAGGTTAACTATATGAGGAAGATCCCTGTTGGGTTATTTAGTTAGCATATGGATCCTACAGTGATTTACTGTGACAATCAAAGTTGTATCGAACTCCCTGAGAATCTAGTTTTTCTTGATTAGTCCAAGCATATCGACATCCGATATCACCATCTAAGAGATTGTGTACAAAGATAGATCATGTTGCCAGAGTGCATTCCTACAGAAGAACAAGATGTCAATATCTTGACTAAGGCGCTATCAAGAGGAAAGTTTGAGTTCCATAGAGCCAAGATTCGGGTATCAAGTAATCCCTTTCTTGTTGAGAATGAGCGTTGAAAATGCAATAAGAAAATCCTCATTTAATTTTCCCTTGAATTAAATTGGGAGAAAAATTATAATTCCACACCACAAGACAACTTATGTGAGTTAGCTAAGTTAATTTGACTTAGTTGGTTCAATTAATTCGAGTTGAGGGTCTAACTTAAGTCATGTAGAGTGTATCCTACTTTATAGGAGCCTTGGTTGAGTTTATTTTGAGTTGTAATTAATTAATTCAGTTTCTCTAAGTTAAATGTCAGTTAAACTAGTTCCAATTGTTGGAGGAACTAGTAGGAGGTCTAGTAGTGGGGTGCAGCTTCAGTGTTCAATCAATTAATTGTTAATTCATCCATAAATAACTCATGCACATGTGATCTATGCATTAACTAGTTGAGATTGGAGTTCAAGGGAAGTGCACTATTATTTGTATAAACATCCAAATTGTACAAGTGGTGCATGCAGTCAGAGGAATACCTACGATGGATTGCGCAACTGCAATTGAGGATTTTACCTAATCAATAGGGTCTAATTACCAAGGAAACAACGAAAGGATATAGGGACTTGGACAAGAAGAAAATAGGTTATGTATTGGCCAAGGCTTTTCTAGGAAGCTGTGAGACAGATAGAGATAGTGCAGAGGTTGCTCGGGCTTGAGAAAAGCATTGTAATCTTCTTATATTTTATGATGAATTCAATATACATATAACATGGGTTTTGTTGGAATATTATATATTACAGAGAAATGGAACACATAAGATATTGTAGAAAGACAAATATGGAAAAAGCATAAAACAAGAGATACATAGATATGCGTGGTTCACCCAATTTGTGCTATGTCCATGGACAAACAACCAATTCTACCTTTTATATTATCTAGAAAAATGAAGAGATACAACCTACAACAAATCTGCTGTAACTTCCTCTTCACTCTTATACAATCTCCTCTCTCTTTCTCACTCAGAATACACACATACACAACTCCAATACAATTCCCTCATGTATAGCATGTTGTTTCCTTATAGGGAAAAAAAAGCCTAAATTAAAAATAATCTCTACCATTATATCATTTGCCAAATAAGTGACTTAGGTTGACTAGAAAATGAGAATATTTAACAAGGCAATTTTAAATCTATTTTTAGCTTTGGGGGCACTGCCCCTAAATCATCGTGGGTGGGAGAGGTCCCCAATGCATGGAAGGGTGTATAGTATTCAGGGGGTATACTTCCGGTTGAAACAAAGACCTATGAATCAAGAAGCTAATTAGGGTCCACACCCACCAATCCCCCAGTTAGAGATTGGTTATAGCAACTCCATTGTTGCTTCCTTTGCTAGACAATGACTCCACTTTGGACTTGGTTGTTTTTCCTCTTCATAATCATACTTGAAGACCAATTGAAACTTAGTAGAATCTCAATTTCTCCATTTCTACAAATTTTGTTAACATATATATAGGATTCTGGGGTGTGTGTATCTTTTCCAGCTTCAATTGTCCATTTTTCAACATTGACTGTATGAAATGGCACTTGATTTGTATATGTTTAGTCTTGGAATGAAATGATGAGTTCTTTGCAAGATGAATGGAACTTTGGCTGTCAATGTATAACCTACTCACCTCTTTCTTATTACCTAATTCATCCATAACATTTGTAACCAAATCATTTCTTTAGTAGCCTCTATAGCAGTAACATACTCTGCTCTCATTGTTCAAAGTGCAACAACACTCTGCATCTTTGAAACCTAGCTAACAATTATTCCACCTACTGTAAACACATAGCTTGTGGTGCTCCTCATGTTATCTCTATAACCTTCCATGTCTGCATCAACATATCACTATAGAGTAATTTTTGAACCACCAAAGCATAGTGCTTTATTTGGGTTACCTCTCAGATACCTAAGAATCCACTTCACTGCCATCCAATATTCTTTTCCTAGATTATTGATGTACTTGCTTACAACTCCCACTGCATGTGTAATATCAGGTCTTGTGTAGACCATTGCATACATTAAAATTCCAGCTGCTGATGCATATGTAACTTTAGACATATAATCCATCTCTTGTTGAGTCTTGGGACACATATCCTTACTTAGTTTGAAATGGCTAGCCAAATGTGTACTAACTACTTTTGCATTTTGCATATTAAATATTTCCAGCACCTTTTCTATGTACTCAGCTTGAGACAATATTAATTTGAATTTTTTCTTGTCTCTCGTTATTCTCATACCAAGGATTTGTTTTGCGGTACCCAAATATTTCATTTCAATTGAATTTTTCCAAATTTTCTTTGATCACATTTATCTCCTACATGTTAGACCCTGCAACAAGCATGTCATTTACATACAATAACAATATAATATAGCTGCCATCATTTTTCCTTTTGAGATAAACATAATGATCTAAGTGAAATACAATATAACCTTGTTTAGACATAAACCTATCAAATTTTAGATAGAACTACCTTGGAGCCTGTTTTAGGCCATACGAGCTATTCTTCAACATGCACACTAGTTTCTCCTTCCCTTTGACTTCATACCCTTTTGGTTTCTGTATATAGATCTCTTCCTCTAAATCCCCATGGAGAAAAGTTGTCTTTACATATAACTGCTCAACATCCAAATCTTCTACTACTACTAGACTTAAAATAGTTCTGACTAAATTCATTTTAACAATGGGAGAAAATATTTCATCAAAGTATATACCTTTCTTTTGTGCAAACCATTCCAAAACAAGTCTAACCTTGTAACTCTTTCTACCTCCATCTTCTTCCTTGAACCTATAAACCCGTTTATTCTGAAATCTTATTTTACCTATAGGTAACTTGGCTAATTCCCATGTCTGGTTATGTATCAAGGAGTCCATCTCTTCTTTCATGGCTACCTCCCCTTTCTTCTTCATTTCTACTTACATTGCTTCTTCATAACATTCCGGTTCACCAAAATGATTCAACAACACATAATATAATGAATGCGAGTATCGTTGAGGGGGTCTACTTATCCTGGTAGATCTTATAACACCACTTTCAAGTGTTTGAGGTTCCTATTTCTATTGTGGTTGTGGCTATTGATCATTATGATTTTAAGACACCTTTACTTTTTATGTGATCCCATCCAGCACTGTGTATTCTATATTTTCTTTTTCCTGTTTCTTTTCGTACATCTGATCCTTATACAAGACCTTTTAATGAATATGGAATCTCTACTCGTAATGATTTTGTGATTTTCATAATCATATAAACGATAACCAAATTAATTAACACCATATCCAATAAATATACATTTCTTTGTTTTTACTCAAGATTTGTTCTATTATATTTATTAATGTGGACAATGGCTTCACAACCAAAACTCTTTAAAAATGAGTAGTTTACCTTTTTACCTACCCATGCCTCCTTTGGAATACCACCATCAAAGGAACTTAAAAGCCCTCTGTTTATTAGATAAACAACAGTATCTATAGCAGCTACCCAAAATTGTAAAGGAAATGTTGCATGCAATCTCATGCACCTTGCACGTTCGATGATTATCCTGCTCGTCCTTTCTGATACACCATTTTCATTTGGTGGTCATGGAACTGTCTATTGTCTGCAAATTCCATGCTCTAAACAATACTTATTAAACTCTTTTCTGCAATACTCTCCTCCATTTTTTTATTTGAGACACTTCAACTTCTCATATCTCATTCCTAACGAAGTCTTTCCATTTCTTGAAAGTATCAAATACATCAGATTTATTTTGAATATAATAAATCCGGGTTTTCTAGTTGCATCATCAATAAGAGTAACATAATAATGAGAGCCACTAGGATATGATCAATGAGAAGGTCCCCATACATCTTTATGCATAAGCTCTAATTTTTCACTCTTCTTTTCTTTCCTAGCTCTATGAAAACTCACTCTCTTCTATTTTCCATGAACACAATTCTCACAGAAATCCAAATCAACATGCTTCTTGCCTAGAAACAAATTTCTTGAGTGAAGAATCTCCATAGCCTTCTAACTCATATGCCTGAGCCTATGATGCCACAATGTTTTTTCTCCTTTTGAGGTTAAACCATTAACAAAATTAGAAATACCATTGCATAAATACAATGTACCAACCTTTACACCTTTTTCTATTACTAGGGCTAGTTTAGTGATCTTCCAAGTTTTATCTGTAAAAGTAGTTACACAACCCTCACCTCCCAATTTCCCTATTGAAATTATATTTTTCTTCAGATCTAGGACATGTCTTACCTCCTTTAATAAGCATTGGTTTCTATTTTGTTGTTTTACGAAAACTTTACACATGCCAATGATTTTACAAGGTTTATCATCACCCAAATGAACCTGTCCAAAATATCTTTGAACATAATTATAAAAATGTTTCCTGTCGGGTGTTGCATGGAATGAGGCATCTCAATCTACCACCCAGGAATCAATAACATTTTCTAGTGAAATAATAGAATCATCTTGCTACACATCTCCTGTCAAATTCACTTCATGATTGTTTCCTTGCAATGCATCTGTTTCTTTTCCCTTTCGAGGCTTACAATATTTCTTCACGTGTCCTTTCATCCTGCATTTTTAGTATAATATCCTCAATATGGACTTGGATATGCTTTTTCTTGACTTACTACGATATCCTAGGCTCTTTCCTCTTTCCATTTTTCTTCCCCTAGTCTCTGTTGTCAAAGCACTACTTGATGTCTGACCGAATATTTTCTGTTGCATTTCCTCGCTAAGAATGTCACCAACAACATCATTAAAATTTAAAGTACTAGATCCAAAGAAAAAGTTACTAATCTCCATACCTAAGCATTCCAACTTCCTGGAAGTGAGCACAAAAATAACATAGCCCTAACTTCATCATCAAAATTTTCACCTACAGAACCTAACTGGCCGGTAACGGTATTAAATTGCTTTAAATGATTAGCAATAGATCCACATTCAGAAATCTTCTTGGAGGTCGAGGTTTTTTCATATAGTTTGGCCAATGCCATCATTAAACCCTCTATTTTAATTTCCTTTGAAATATTAAAGGCTACCGACACCACCAGGCACAATTATGTTGTTCCAAGTGCCTTCCTATTGAGAATCTCCCATTCTGTGTCCATCATACTCATTCGCCTCTTTGTCTTTGGCTCTAATACTAGTTGTTGGAAAATTATATATTACATAGAAATGGAACACAAAAAATATTGCAGAAACACAAATACAGAAAATGCATAAAACAACAGAGACATAGATATATATGGTTCACCCAATTTGGGCTATGTCCATGAAGAAACAACCAATACTTCCTTTTATATTATCCATCAAAATGAAGAGATACAACCTAAAATAGATCCACTCTAATTTCCTCTTTGCTCTCACATAATCTACTCTCTCTTTCTTGCTCATAATACACACATACATAGCCCCAATACAATTCCCTCATATATACGGAGGTGTTTCCTTCTAGGGAAAAAAAAACCTAAATTAAAAATAACTTCTACCATTAGATCATCTGTCTATTGTGTGGCTCATATTTACTATGAAATTATAATATTTTACAAGGCAAATTTACATATATTTTTAGCTTCAGTGGTGTTTCCCTTGAACCCCTACGTGGATGGGTGTACAACCTTCCTATGGTATACAGTTGGCTGAAACAAAGACCTCTGAATCAGGAAGATAATCAGGCTACACACATAATATGTTTTTAGTTGTGCATTTTCCAAGGAAATCATTGCGTAATATGTTGATTGAATTTTTTCACTTGTATGCTTCATGATTTATCAATTGATTAAATTTTTTTGCTGATTAGTAGAGTAGATTTAAGTCTTTTGTGTTAGCATATTACATAAGCAGTATTAATCTACAAGGACTTTCTATAGTGTTCGAATGATTTATATTGTTATTTTTTGAACTACATTTGAAGATTGTTTATAACATGGATTCAAACATTGGATGATTAGGTTTTCATTATTTCTATACCAATAATATTGTCAATACCGAAAGGAGTTTAGAAACCAAGAATTACCGTTAAGAAACCCTAATTATTTAAAGCTTTGAGTCATGCTTGTGCATGTTGACTATTCTATGAAAACATTGGATTAGATCTCTTCAATATGTTATGCGTTTTGGTAAAATAAACTATTGTTATAAGCTTGTGACAGGTATACTTTGTTAGCTCTGACCTAGGGTTGTGGTAAAATTTTAGCAAGATCAATACATTATTATTTTCATTTATATTTGCAAGAGATCAAGATTAATCTATCTTCTTAATTCATGGAAATGTTTTAAAAGCACTTCAATCCTAAAAGAGTCGGGTTGGATTTACTTGTCACATAGTCTCTAAGCATAAGGATAGAGTTTCTTGGTATCATTCTTGACTCTTGAATTTAAGTTACATATAAAATCTCTTTTCAACCGTAAGGTCAAGATGTTGGTATTAATGCTTATACATTGAGATTTTATTTTTGGAATGCACAATAGAGAAAACAAAGTATTTATCTGATTAAGCTTGTTTGGTCAATATGAGAATGAGAATGATTTTCTTGTGGCGTTGTATGCATGGGAGTGAAGACTTACTGAAGGGATTTTACTGTTGGTTTTTTATCATTCTAAGAATCGAATTTGGTTGTTAATATTTAGTTGAAGTTCAGATGGTTTTCCTAATAGTTCACTTGAAAGATTGAATGATTTTGAGTTGAGCAGGGTCTCTTGGGTTTATATGCAATGTGGACAACACCATAGAACTTGCATTTTGTTTTACACGGTGTGCGGAAGTTTTATGAGTCGAAAGAGTACAAGAATAGGATTGACTTAAAATCTGCTTAGTACAATAATTTTTTTATGATTTGTGTGGATTTTGTGAGCGTGTTTTCGAGTCATTTGGAAAATGTGTTCACTTTTGAGAATATTTCTTTAGTTTGAAGTCTCAACATGTGGTTAGAAAGAAGGTCAACATCCAAAGTGATATTGGTTCTGCTATGTAAGTTACTACATGAATATGAGTAAGGGGTTTTCATTTCTTTTCAAAACTTGGAAGGTTGTTTGTTTGGTGTAGAGATAGGTTTGCAAAATTTGACATATTTACTTGGAATTGACTCCGATATGCCTCAAATCTTACAAATCCATGGTTTGACGATTAAGTGTTGAGTATTGAAATGCAATTCTATCACCCTAAAATTTCCTAAATATTTTAAGTACAATAATTTTATCCTTGAAAGATTGAGCTAATGATTTTTGGAAAAATGAATGTTGAAACATATTTAAAAAAAAACAAAAAAAAAAACTTTAATTTATAATAATAGTAAAATTTTCAAATAGACATTCACATGAAATGTATTGCAATATACTAATATAGAATTGTGGGGTTATAATACACATTTTCCAAATATGGATTTAGTTATGTATTCTAATGTAACATGAGCTAGGCCTATGCTAAGATGACCCTCATGTTTACAACTGGATTTTTTATTATCACCATGATGGTACAAGAGTTGTTATGGAAATCATTATCTTTACACCATGTAATTTTTTTAACTATATTTTCATTTGGGATAGTGCTTCCAACAATTCTAGAATGAACTCTTTTGTTCTAGAAGATATAGTTACAATTTTTTTCTTTGGAAAAAAGAGTGGGGTGTTATTTTAATTTATTTATGGAGATGGTGATTAGGATTTGAGAATATATTTGGAGGGGGAAGTTCAATCAAGTGTACGCATATATTAATCCAACAAAAACATGATAGTGTTTAAGGAAACATATAGCTAGAAGCATGACAAGGATTATTAGGTGAGAAGTAAATACTATAACAAGGGAATATAGTAGGGGTATAAATAAAAAAGGAGACAAAAGATCTTATAGAAAAATAATATTTAGGATATCAAGTAATATTTAGAGTATTTATACTAGGCCTGCCAAATGAGCCCTACAAAAATAAAAGAAGGATTACACATATATTCTAATCTTATATAAATGAGGTCCTATACCATAGTTGAACTAATTAAAACCTTCATGGAAATTGCATATTACATTGATTTACACACTACAGCTATAGTTTACTACATGCTTATAGTGATGGAAATCTCTCCCATTGACACTAGATCCATATATTCTCATCCTAGTAATTTTACCAACTTCGTAAGGTCCACTAATTCCTTCTTAACCTTAACCTTTGAGAGAAAAAATACAATGGCACATATACACCTACTTCACACAATATGATTCCATCATCATAACTTTGCATAAGCCATTCTCTGATTAACATTATTTATGTTGTGTAGAAATAACTTAAAATGATAATGTAATTGATACATATGATACAATCTTATAAAAAATAAATTCAAATACTTATTGTTATACCTTATTTAAGTTGACCTTTCTCCAATTGTATACTAATATTTAATGGTGTATTGCTTATATTATATGTTCATTGATCCTAGAGGCTCACCCTATAATCCATTATGAGAGTTGTTAGTGTCTATCAGTCATTAGTGATCAAATGTAAACTTTGCATGTGGCTTATATGGTCATTAGGTCAAATTGTTATATTTTCTAATAAATTTTCAAATAAAATTTGATCATTGGTTAGTGTATTGGTCTTATTACTACTCCCTCCATGCTCGTGGTCATAAAATGTTGTCATGGTCTTGTCATCACTCCTTGTGATAAGTCAGTAGAAGAGTGTCTTGGTCATCACTGAATTTCATCATATCACTGCAAGGTTTTAAGGGTCCTCAATCATGGTTTTAGGTATTTAGTTGGTGTCATTATTAGGTCATATGATCATTGTCATTTAGGAGTCATGTCACCACCAGAGTCATCCTGGGAGTTAGTAATTATGGAAAGTGTTCAAAATATTCCAAAAAGTACATTTCACTCTTAACGAAGATGTAACTTTTCCTAAGAAAGTTACAAAGATATAGTACACTACCTTATCCCATTATTTCTCAAAAATACATGATGATGTCATTCCACCACCAAAGAAAAAAACAGCTTTTCAAGTTATAAAAGACTATCCAAAGCATTCAAATGCCTCGCTATGTCTTCCTAGATCTCTCATCCACCATTAAACATCTTTTCAGCATTCAGAGACTTCACGTTTCCATGCTCAAGCCCTAAACAACTAGTGCATTGTGTTTCGCCTTCGCACGTCGCGCTTCTACTACCTCGCTATGTTTTTTGTTTTTGGAGGCCAAAGGAGAAAAATAGGGTTCAACCAAAATTCTATAGGTTCGAGACACCATCAAAAAGTAAGTATAACCTCTCATCAGCTCTCATTTAGTGAATTTTATTCAGCAAGTGGTGAAATTCCTCTCCTAGGGTTTTTCGCTGCGCTTTTGGATTAGATTGGTGTTTGCTTCATTTTAGTGAGAAATACCTTGGTTTTTGTATTTTGAGACCCTTTTTTATACTTCATACACCTCCCCCAACCATTTCCCACATTCATCTTCCTCATTTCAATTATTTTTCCATAAAACCCTAGCCCATGCCTCGCTTTTGCCAAATTCTCAGTTAAGACTGTGTTTTGGGATTTTCCCCACTTCCCCTCATCCATTTCAAGAAATTACACTTCCCCAATGTCCCTAACATCTGACTCAACCCCATATAATTTTATCACAAATTCCCCTAATCCCTATCCCATTTATTCTCTTACCTAAACTAACATCGCTTTTTCTCCCTTGTTTTCCCATTCCCATCCTTCCATTCCCTCCTCTCAAGCTAGGGTTTCTATCATTCAAACCAACACCATGGAGTGATAAGAAGATATATAATAAGGGAGGACCTATCTCCACATATGAGCAATATCATATGCAGGAAATCAATGTTTCAACATTTATCAAAAGGTCATTTGCTACACACAGGGACAATCTTACTTCAAAATCCGTTTATGAAGTAATGAATATGAATTTTACAAAAGTGAAAGATTTTTTTTTCAATCATAAACCAAAATAAAAAAACCTCCTTCATTTTATGCACATGTGTTATGATTTGAGAGTAATGCCCAAAACATAGTTGCTATAGGAGAGTTGTTGCACTCTAGACAACTTGACTTCAAGTAAGTTTTTTAGGGGTTTGGAGAAGGTGTTTGTAGTTATTGATGACTCTATTATGTAGTAGACATAATAATATCTCCAACCATACCTTTTGAAGATTCCAACTCATCCAAGAAGTCCTTCAAATCTGTTGGGTCCCTATAATACTAGTGATTACCCCATTACTATTGTAGTTGTACCCCGTATTAATATTGTTGTGCCCCTATTGTCCCCATATTGTTATTACTGTGCCCCATAGAATCCCTCTATTGTTATTTTTGTGGCTTTATATTATTATTGTTAGGTCAACTGGGTTATATTGTGACTCCTTAGACTCCTATATATAGAAAGGAGGTTTTATCATTTGAATCATCCAAGAATTGTTCATTTATGTAATGTTAAGGAGGTTGCCCCCTCGAAGAGGCTAAATTCTAAGGCATTGATCTATCTTTTCTATCTTTTCTTGAGCTGGTTTCATAACATTTGGTATCAGAGATTTCGATTCTAGGGTTTCGCTGCTCCAAACAGGTCATCGTGGAATTTTCCCTATAACTTTTTTTCTACGATTTTTCCGACACTAAAAAAAAACCCATTTGAGAATACATCGCAATGAATCTCAAGTCCGAATTTTAGAGGTTTTTGCACTATATTTTTGGAGATATGAACTGAGGAAGTTGGTCCTTTTGTAGAATCCTGAATTACATTCAAAACAAGTGACTTGGGGAAAATCCTCATAACGTTCTATCTGAGCATCAAATTGAAATTTGGTGAGAAGTTTCAGAAAGAGGACAGACTGTAGTTTCTTTTATATATTTTTTAGAGCCAAAGGTAAAAATAGGGACACGTGGCACGACGTACAATTTCGCTCTACTGAATTAGTATATAATTAGGTCATTGTGGGAGATTTGGCATAACTCTTCATTGGAGAATCCAATTTGGGTCAGACTGGTGAAATTGGAAAGAGGACACAGAGGGCTATCGCAGGTTGCAATTTCAGAACTGGATGATTCGCAATTATAGAGATACATCAAAGGCAATATCGAGCTCCTACAAAGTGAAGAATGGTGTGTATATTTTTTTAAATGTTTGCTTAAGCTTGGTTTGAAAAATTATTTTGAAGGAATTCAAAGGGCATAGTGAAGCATTATTATTAGTAATTGATGCCCCGAAGAAAGAAAATGGAAACACCTAGTAACCTGAAAGCTCTAGCATGACTCATGAAGAAGAGGAAGAAATGCAACATGATATATCAAAATTACAAGATCAAGTGCAGTGAGTGTCACTTTTACAAAAAGGACCAGAATCTAAGATGGATTTTTTAAAGAAAGGTGTAGAAGCTAAGATGAATGACATGGAAGCTAAGCTGGATGATTTGAATATAGATTTTAAGACAGACATGGAAGAATTGAAGATAAATACGAATAAGTTGCTACAAAAAAGGGTCACTATGGGTGAAAGGGTAGTAAAGAAAACTCATGATGAGAACAAAAGAGATGTTAATCATGATTCCATAGACTCTAATGTTGGATCGAAGACCCACCATATTCCAAAAATCGATATGAGGAAGTTTGATGGCAAGGATCCCATAACATGGATATTACAGAGGGAGCAATTTTTCGATCTCAATAATGTGCAAAACACACAAAAGGTACGTATGAAAACTTTATATTTGGAACCAAACCAGTTTGCATGGTATCAATGGCTTTGCTCTCGTAAATAATTTACCACTTGGGCAATTTTTATGGAAGAATTGGTAGCACATTATGAGGATACAAAAAGCAACACTTTTTTTAGCCAATTGATAAGTCTCAAACAAAAGGGTTCAATAATGGAGCACATTGAGGAGATCCAAAAATTGGACATAAGGGTAAAAGATACTCCAGAGGAGCATAGGATTGATGTGTTCATAGGGTATTTAAAGGATAATATCCAACATGATGTTCACCTTTGGGAACCTAATTCATTAGAGAAGGCATTCAGGTTAGCAAGAAAAACGGAAAGCAAAATTATGGTAACCAGGAAGCATACCACTCACAACTATAAAGACGGAAGTGTTGTTGCCCCTAGTCTTCCACAACCTATAAGGTTGACACCACAACAATTGGAAGAAAAAAAGAGCAAAAAGGGCTTTGTTACAGTTGTGATAGCAAATACACTAAAGGTCATAAGTGTGCTGAGAAGAAATTATTCTACATAGATTGTGAAGAGGAAGAAGAAAAGGAGCAAGAAAGGTCAAAAGAAGAGGATATACTCCGGGAACAAAGCCTAGATGAAGAACAAATGAATCCGACCATATCTTGTAATGCATTGACGAGAATTACCACTCCTCAAACCATCAAGATAAAAGGACAAATCAAGAAGAAAAATGTAATAGTGTTGATTGATTCATGAAACACCCACAATTTTATTCATTGTAAGGTAGCAAAAGAATTGAATTGCTTCCTATATCCAACACCAGAGTGTCAAGTGATGATTGCAAATGGAGGAACAATAAATTGCTCTGGAAAATGCCATAATATCAAGCTATCCATGGGAGAATATGAATTGATTAGCCCAATGCTTTCCATTCAAATGGGAGGTGTTGATGTTGTACTAGGAGTGCAATGGCTACAATCCTTGGGTACAATAGCTTTTAATTTTCAAGAAGTTTTCATCAAATTTTCTACGGAAGGAAAGAAAGTTGAATTAAGGGGTATTGCAGGGAAACCAGGAAAGATAATCAGCTCTAATGGTATGACAAAGCTTCTAAAAAAGGAACAAAGAGATGTAATTGCACAATTATGTTCGCTAGATGTTTCCACATCGGAATCATCTATTTCTCCAGATCTCCAAAAAGTCATGGACAATTATTCCAAGGTATTTGAGACTCCCAAAGGTCTCCCACCTGTGCGTGATCATGATCATGCTATTAATCTAATTCCAGGAAGTGTTCCTCCAAACATCAGGCCATACATATATCCCTATGTCCAAAAGAGTGAAATTGAAAGTATGGTTGCAAAAATGCTAGAGGATGGTATAATTCAACCGAGTCAAAGTTCTTTCTCTGCTCCAGTAGTATTGGTGCACAAGAAGGATGGATCATGGCGCATGTGTCCGGATTATAGGGAGCTCAACAAGCTCACTATTAAAGATAAG
>APFE031160759.1:3954-16301 GCA_000404065.3 Pinus taeda
GGTAAACCCTTCGTATTGAAGGAAGTGATGCATGTTCCAGGATTGAAGAAGAATATTATCTCTGTGGCGATGTTAAAGGACAAGGGATATGATGTTGTCTTCAGCGAGGGAAAGGCTTTCCTGCGCAGTAAGAAAACTGGAGAAACCCGGAAGATAGGGGTTCGAGTCAAGAACCTTTATCAATTGCATGTAGATGGCTGCGCAACAATGGCATGCAAGGTAAAAGGAGTGGTGAGCCAGGATGATGGCAAGCTGTGGCATCGGAGATTGGGCCACCTTCACCATGGAGCTTTGAAGATACTGCAGCGGATTTCTACTGGGCTTCCTAAAGGCACTCTTGCACAATCAGATCAGTGCAAGGGGTGTACTTTGGGAAAATTTGTGAAAGCCACCTTTCACGAGAAGGATAGTCGCGCCACAACGATCCTTGAGAGAATTCACACAGACGTGTGTGAACCTTTCTCAGTAGCTTTGACAACAAAGCACAAGTACTATGTGATCTTTGTTGATGATTTCTCTTGAAAATGTTGGATCTTCTTCATGCAAAAGAAGAGCGAGACATACTCAAAGTTCTGTGAGTTCAAAGCACTGGTCGAGAAGGAATCAGGGAAGAAGGTGAAGGCTCTTAGGAGCAACAATGGTGGTGAATTCATCTCTGGCGAGTTCAAGAACTTCTGCAGTGCATAAGGGATTCGAAGAGAGCTCATAGCTCCCCATAACCCACAGCAGAATGGGGTTGTTGAGCGGAAGAACACAACGATCGTGGGTGTTTCACGGGCGATGTTGCATGATCAGGGCCTACCCTTTCACTTGTGGGCGGAGGCATGCAATACTGCAGTATATGTGCAGAACCGTTGTCCTCACAAGATACTTGGCATGAGTACACCCGAGGAGGCTTATTCTGGTAAGAGGCCTGATATTTCCCATTTGAGGATTTTTGGTTCTCCTATTTACATGCATGTGATGAAGGATGCCAAGGAGAAGCTGGAGTTGACTGTAGAGGTTGGGATATTTGTGTGGTACATAGATACGCCCCACGACTATCGTGTGTATTTTCCAGACAGTCGCAAGACTATTGTGTGACGGGATATCAAATTTCAGGAGGAGAAAGCCATGAAGTGTTTGCTTGACAGGGAGCCACACTTGCATGCAGATGAGGAGCTACTAGTTCCTAAGGATGAGCTTCAGGATGTGGATCAATGACAAGATGAAGTTCATGGAGTGGAAGAGACCACTCATGCAGCGCCAACCATCAGAGGGCGAAAGCGTATTACAGAAGTTGATCGACTGGCTCAAGATGCAGAGAAGGTTGTAGGACCACCTATAGCACAGCGCAGATAGAGACAGTCACCTGATCGATACACTGGATACATGGATCTTGTGAGAAAATGTGTCGTTACTGAGCCATCCTCTTTTGAGGAAGCTGTGGAGGATCCCGCATGGGTAGATGCCATGGTGGAAGAGTATGATTCGATTGTCAGAAACAATGCATGGGAGATTGTCCCAAGACTTGAGGGGAAATCAGTGGTGGGTTCGAGATGGATCTACAAAGTGAAGTAGGCAGCTAACAGGAGTGTGGAGAAGTAAAAGGCAAGATTTGTTGCCCGAGGCTTCTCATAGATAGAGGGGATCGATTATGAGGAGACCTTTACACTTTTCACAAGGTATTCTTCCATACAGACAATTCTTGCTCTCTCAGCGTAGATGGGGTGGCACATCCATCAGATGGATGTGAAGACTACATTCCTCAATGGAGTCATTGAGGAGGAAGTGTACATAGAGCAGCCCGAAGGTTTCGAGATCTTCAGCAGCGAGTCGCATGTGTGCAGGCTCAAGAGAGCATTGTATGGGTTGAAACAAGCACCTTGTGCTTGGTACACATCGAGATATGGATTGTGGTACAGACAGGAGGATGAGGTGAAGCTATGTGGGTTCATGGATGCAGATTGGGTAGGGACCCCAATGGAAAAAAAGAGCACATCTCGAGGGATCTTGAGTATCGGGTCGACAACAGTTTCTTGGTACAACAAGAAGCAGAGATCCGTGGCACTCAGTTCAGCAAAGGCCGAGTATATGACAGCAAGTTTGGCTGCATGCGAGGCTATATGGATGAGGAAGATCCTGGTCAGGTTGTTCAGGTCAAAGCACATCAACATTAGGTACCATCATATCAGAGATTGTGTGCAGCGGAGAATCATGTTACCTTCATATATTCCCAGGGAGGATCAGGATGCTGATATCTTGACGAAGGCGCTCACCAGGAGAAAATTCAAATACCACAGAGGCAGGATAGGGGTTGTAGATAATCCATATCTTGTTGAGATGGAGTGTTGAAAATGCAACAAGATGGTGGAGCTTAGTGAAAAGAAGTCGCCTTCACTAATTGGGCCCGCAGGCTATTTTTGGCGCAAAGTCTATTTTTAGACTATGTCTATTTTTAGACATATGGATCATGGTATATGAGTTGCCAGGATGCTATTTGTGGATGAATTGGTCATAGGTGTAAAAATAGATGGAAATTATATTTTTAGACATATGGGCGGAGTCTATTTTTAGAACTGCCAGTCTAAATATAGAACAGTTGAATATTATTAGCTCTTAATAATATTTGGACTATAAACATTATCTTATCCTCTTGCAGCACTTCAGTTCGAGCTACGGATGTGGCACATGCAACTGCTAGAAGGAAATACGCTTTTCTTATAGGTTAGTTGAGATATTGCATGATGGACTTCAGTTAGAACTCAAGTGTTTGAGTTTTGGTGGAGTTGATTCAGGAGTTGATGGAGTTGTGTTTAGTTTGACTTAGTTGAACTAGTTGTATTTAGTCTAATTGACAAATAGACTAAATGATGAGTGGTGTGAATTAATTATTAATAAATTCACTAATTATTAACTCATAAATCAACTAAAGAATACATCAGTTAACTCAGTGCATGGACAGTTTAATGGAGACAAGTGTTAGAGGTGAGTGAAAGGGCAAGATAGTTGTCAGTTGTGACTATAGTTGTGCATGAGATTTGCACAATCAGTGGATTGAGATTTCCAATGAGGATTGCGTAGTGAAACACAAGGGAAATACGAGTTTGGATCAGCCATTGTCATCTATTCTCAACAGGGATTGCGCAGTAGAGGTAGGCAAGCAGTGGAGGAGATTTGGACCTGTGATTGATTCAGATCTAAGCTAGTTTGTGTGTAACAGGTGGAGATAGTACTGAGTACTTGCGAGGAGTATTGTACTATATATTGTTAAATGTTCTCAATCAATATAATATACATATAGTTGAGGGGTTTTCAGCTGTATGCTTTCCCTAGTACATACTATGTTGATATGTGTGATTGATGTTTCAATGTGTGCATGCGATTGTTTCTTTAATACTGCAAATTGATGATCAACGTAGAGGAGGTTATGTATTATGCATGATTATGCAAATAGTGTATAATCAGGATAATCTCTATGAATAAGTGTCATATTATTCAAAATTTCTACAAAGAATGGAGTTGAAAGACTCAGCAAAGCATCAACTGATGAAGAAGTGACTATAGAACAACTGATCGTAAGATCCACAGTAGGCTCCAAAATTCAAGTGTAGGCAAAATTTTGGAGGGTGTTTGTCACAGCGATAACACTTGGAAACAAACTGATAGAACTCCAACTTCTCTATTTGGGTTTTATTCTTAAATGAAAGGTCTTAATCCGTCATGAAGTATTGGTTCACCATATGAATTACCTTGAATTTTCCACTTATCTTTGTTAAATATATATTCCCTTCTATTCTTTGATCAACTTAAAACACATCAATATAAGACTAGTCAAGACTCAACTACTTTGTTAGGGGAGAGGGATAGTAAGTATGTCAAACTTTTAAGAAAATTTGCTATTGTTGCTCCATTTCCAGTGAGCCGGAACAGTACCCCAAGGAAGTCACCTCAAGGGAACACAAGAATCACTTTGCTACTAATAGTTCTGGATAGTACACCCAACAAAGTTTCTTGCTTCACCTCTTTGTACAGGAATCATTTCTCTTCTTTCACCCTTTATTTATTTTATTTACATAATTGTGCTTAGGCACTTATTTATTTATCGAGCAGGAAGAGGGATTCCAACTTATTGAAAATAGGAGAGATTGTTACTTGTTTAATGGATTTAAAAGATACATCCTCGTTTCAATTTTTTTCTCCTTTCCCTTCTTTACTCAGTCGAGTCGACAAGTCAAAACATCATTCAATACAAGGCAGAATCAAGAATGAGGGTCCATTTGAAGATACGAGCTTTGTGGTTCAACCAAAGGCTTTATTTCTAGAACCAATCGTATTTTCTGTCTAGAAATCATTAACTCTAAAGGTATGTAAACCCAAGATAGAGAAGAGGATAACATATAATCCAAGCATCATTCATCATCACAATTTCCCTTTTCAAGTTTTTCTACATTGTCTTTTGAGCCAATGAAGGATCTTTCATGCAAAAACTAAAGGAAAACACATGATAAAACACGGAAACAAAATCAATATGACAAAGCAAATAGAGGCTAAACCAAAAATAGAACGTGAAACAAAAATAAGAAAATAAGAAATACTAGTAGAGATAAGTGCAGGATGGGTGCAAGAAAGGGAAACTAGAATGCAACTAGACCTACTCATATCCTAACCAGCTAGAAGGTTAGGGTTAAGTATAATGAAATTTCCAATGAAGCCACCATATTTTCTCCTAACATGCATAGAAAAAGATATGAACAATTAAAAATGATATAAAGTGATGTGCAACAGAAAAGATAAGATATTTAATAACTTGCACAACAACTAAAAGGGCTTGCTTGTCATCAGAACAATATTCCATAGCCAGTAATTCTAACCAGTTTGCGTTGTTACCTTTTCGATAAAAACCATCACTAAACAAACCTTAGAAGCTTCTTGTGAATGTGTCTTCATCTGCACTGCACAACTTACCAAGCATGAGGACAGATGAAAACATTTTATTTGTGACGGATCTTTCCAAGTAATATTACTCTAACCATTTAGTGATTGGATCATGAAATTAGAAACAATCCTCTTGAAAACCCTAAAATCTTTGAAAAGATGAATTTTCAATTAAAAGCACGAGACTAGGATGAGAATATTCTAAGGGAAAATTAATCTGATAATGCCCAAAAGGATCATCAAGACAGTGAGGGCATAGCATGACCATTAGCGAAGGCTGAAGTGCCTGAATTGGTTGAAAAGTATTTAAATAGTGAGATAAACCATAAATATTAATTATGTGAAACAATTGTCTTCAGATATACTAGTGGGAAAATGATAAAATGAATGGCAATTTATTTTATGATCAAATGGACTATTTGTGGCATGGGATTCTAGGTTAGAGCATAACAAAGATAGATCAGTTTGAACAAATTTACAAATGCCTTGAACAAAAGAATCATCTTTGTTGCATGATAAAAGTAACAAATGATTTCCTTGTAACTGGTCAGATGTTACACTTGCATCATAGTCGTCGAAAGAAGTGAACAAGAATGATAGTACAACAGACACAAGATACCAAGCAAGGTACAGTGACCAAAGAAGAATTTGATTCACACAATAATGCATGCATTCACTAGCACTCAAAAGAATCGTAGGTGCGATGAAGAACAAGATTTGCAATATAACATTTGCAAGAAAAACTAGGAGCTAACTATTATGAAATGCATTTGATAGACATGATTCATTTGGCTAAAGATGATCTTTGAAATGATGAAATTCACAATTTGATAATTTGATGGAAGATGCACATTCCAAATTGGATTTTGATACAAGAGATTTGCATGAAGATGAATTAACTGAAATAGAATCCTTAACCTGATCATACATCGAATCTTGAAAGTTGTGAGAGTTATAGTCAAAATAAAAAACATCTTTCAAGAAGGAATTTACATCTAGTGAAACCATGAAAAGGAAAGAATTTTGCGAGAAAATCAAAATCTAATTTAGTTAAGGGACCTCACTAGAGTCGCAAGAACCTGACATAACCATCAACGGAAGTTGAAGTTCCTAGACTTCTTGACAAGTCCTAGAACTCTATTGTAAAAATTCATTTTGAAGATTGAACCAGATCATGTATTGCGTATGAATAGCTACTACCTCTAATTTCAATAAGATCACTACTAATTAGATCAAATTATCTCTTTCACTGATTTGATTGAAGTTTACAACTTCAACAACCAGATTACTCAAGAAGAAATATTATTTTGATAGCAAATCCAAAGATGTATGAATCAGGGAAATTTCATGAGCAAGCTGATTTGAAGAGTTGTCTTCATGAGAAACAAGAGATGATGGGGGATGGAAAGAATACTCAATGATTTGATTGTTTTATTTTAAATCATAGATAACCTCACTACCTTGTTTCAATTGAGAAGTTAACTCATCAGGTGAAGAACTTGAAGAGAAAGGAGTATCTTGATTGCAATTTGATGCATTGTAAATTTTAGAACAAAAGGGATAGTGAGATGAAGAGCAAATTTCCATAAGAGCATATTCTTCGACTGAATGAGATTCTAGATCTAAATATTTCAAATCAAAATATTCTAGAGGAACTAAAAGATTAGTTGATGTACTTGGGCATTCATAGTCGCATACAACTGTTAGTAATGTTGGCATTGATGTCAAATGGTCATGATAAGGAAACTTGTTGTCATTAGGATGATTGATTAATGTTGATGAATGTTGTTGATGTCATTGCAAAGGTTAAAATTGATGTGAAGTGCAAAGGCTATGATAATCAATGAGAATGTTGAACATGGCCAAATTGAACATAAAAGATTGAGACACAAGCTAAAAAATATATTCTTTCATTGAATAGAAAAATGCATGATATAAGATAATATAAATATGATTTGTGTCTTATCATCATTACTAGTTAAGCTATTTTATTTCAACTCTCTTTTATGTTACGATTTTTTATTTTTTTCTAGAACTAAAAATGAAGAGACAAGCTTGTGAATAATTTTAGAATACCAAAAAACAATGCCTCATTTCATATTCCTGCAAAGAATACAAACAACCAATAAGGATTTCTTATAAAATATACATTGTTAAATGGAAATAATTTTTTTTGAAGTGAGGTGGTCTATGTTATGCTCTTAACCTCCAAATGATACCCAAATACAGAATATGCGAAGAAAAGAGACCCATAACATAGAATATGCGAAGAAAAGATACCCAGAACACAGAATATCAATGATTTTATTATTCAGAGAGTAATGTTCACTTGCCTCTTCGAGGGGGCAACCTCCAATAGAGCAGAGCTCGATTACAAAATAAGACACGATGCTCCTCGCAGGGAGTTTTTATCCTTTATATATGACTCCTACGTGCAATACCACGGGCCAATACCGCGTATTACTAATACCATTTATCTAATACTACGACCCATTTACAACTAACTGTGGTTCCGTTATTAATTGCGGATTAACCACTTACAATTATTAATATGGGCTTTATTGACTCTTGACTATGACGTGGTCCCATTACATAGATAAGGGGGTCAGGGTGGGACCCTAACATGCCCACCCCCTTAAGACTAGCCTTGTCCTCAAGGCTGAAGCTGCGGAAACTGCTGCAGAATAGTGGCTGGCTCCCAAGTTGCATCTTCTGGAGAGGTGTCTTTCCATTTGACTAGGACTTCCTTAATCATGCGGTCGTGCAGTTGCTTAACTCATGTGTCGAGGACCTGTTCCGGTTGAAGCCAAATGGATCCTTCTTCGTCCGATTCCGGTAGACTAGTTTGAATTCGGCAATTGTTCCCAATCACTTTCTTGAGGCATGAGACATGAAAAACTGGATGGATTTTTGCAGTAGGTGGCAAAGCCAACTTGTAGGCCACTTATCCAATGCGTTGAAGTACTTGATATGGTCTGTAGAATTTGGGAGAGAGTTTCTGACATCCCTTGTCTTTGAGTGATGTTTTCTTATATGGTTGGAGCCGTAAAAAGACATGATCCCCTTCTTGAAATTGGCGCTCTGAGCGATGCTGGTCTACCAGTTGCTTCATGCGGTTCTAAGCTTGATGAAGATTCTCTTGAAGATGCGCAAGCATAGTTGCGCGGTGTTGTAGGAGTTGATCCACTGCTTGGACTTTTGAGCATCCCTTGAGATACGAAGTAGGTGAAGGTGGGAGTTGACCATATACTGCTTCATAGGGAGTCATTTTGGTGGTGGCATGATAGTTGGTGTTATACCACCATTCTGCCAGAGGTAGCCACTTTACCCAAAGGTGTTGTTTTTCTAAAGTAAAACACCTAAGGTAGGTTTCTAGACATTTGTTGACGGCTTCGGTTTGACCATCTGTTTGCGGATGATAGGAAGTACTGAGTTTTAGTTGAGTGCCTTGTATTCTGAAGATTTCCTGCCAAAAATTGCTGGTGAAGATCGGGTCACGGTCGGACACAATAGAAGTGGTCATGCCATGCAATTTGAAGATCTGATCCATGAAAGTTTGAGCAACCAAAGTTGGTGTAAACGGGTGGGGAAGAGCGCAGAAATGAGCATACTTCGACAATCGGTCCACAACCACCATGATGACTGACTTGTTCCCTGACTTTGGAAAACCAGTAATGAAATCCATAGAAACCTCCATCCAAATTGATGCCGGAATGGGCAATGGTTGTAATGTTCCTGGTGTGTTGACGGTTTCCCCTTTGTGGCGTTGAAAGACATCGCATTCGGTTACGAAGGTAAGGGTGTCCTTTTTCATGCCTGTCTGAGCATACGTCTTCTGAAAGCTTGAATGTCCTGCAATGGGAGATGAGTGCATTTCTGCCAAAATGCGACTTTTGAAGGTGGATGTTGGTGATATTACGACTCTGTCCTTGTAGTGAAGAATATCATCCTACCACAAATAGCCCTTGGTGGAATGTGGATTTTCCTGTAATTGAGAAATGAGTTGGGAGAGCTCGGGGTGTGAAAACCATTCCCTGCGAGCTTCTTCAATCCATTCTGGAATGGGGAGGGAAATAGCTAGCAGGGTACTTTCCTCCTCAAATTGGCGAGATAGTGCATCGGCTACCCTATTGTCTTTCCCTTTCTTGTAAATGATCTCATAATCATATCCCAGCATTTTGGCTAGCCATTTATTTTGTTGTGGGGAGGATAGGCGTTGCTCCAAAAAATATTTAAGACTGTGATGATCTGTGCGGATTTGGAAATGTCGCCCCAATAAATAAGGTCGCCAGGTTTCGACTGCATGTAAGATGGCCATCATTTCCTTCTCGTATGTAGATTGGCCCTGATTCTTCCCACTGAGTTGCTAGCTTGTGAAGGCCAACAGTCACCCTTCCTGAATTAAAACCGTGCCAATACCTATCCCCGAAGCATCACATTCAATGACAAAAGATTTGGTGAAGTCAGGTAGTGCTAAAACTGGAGTGGAACACATGGCATTTTTTAGAGCTGTAAAGGCCTGTTGTGCTTCCTCATTCCAGACGAATGAATTTTTCTTTAGGAGTTGGGTGAGGGGCTTCGCTATGCGACCATAGTTGCGGACAAATTTACGATAATAGCCTGTGAGACCCAAAAAACCGCGTAAGCTCTTCAAGGTCTTAGGTTGAGGCCATTCCTGCATTGCTTGGATCTTTTTGGGGTCCACCTTGACACCCTCACGCCCCACAATGTGGCCCAAATACTCCACCTTGGCCATGCCAAATGAACACTTGGACATCTTCACGAATAATTTCTGATTGCGTAGCAGTTGCAAGAGGAGATCTACATGTTGAAGATGTGCTTCCCAAGTGCAACTATAGATGAGGATGTCATCGAAGAAGACAAGGACAAATTTCCTGAGATATGGTTTGAGAATGTGGTTCATAAGGCTCTGAAAAAGTAGAGGGGGCATTACAAAGACCAAATGGCATGACCAGGAATTCATAGTGGCCTTCATGAGTTCTGAAAGCAGTCTTGGGTATGTCGACTTCCTTCATGCGGATCTGGTGGTAACCTGAGCGAAGATCCAACTTCGTGAAAAATTGCGCCCCGTTGAGTTCATCCAGCAAATTATCAACCACTGGAATGGGAAATTTATCTTTGACTGTCAGCTTATTGAGGGCCCTGAAGTCAGGGCACATCCGCCACTCCCCATCTTTTTTTAGCACCATAACCACTGGGGATGAATAAGGACTGATGCTGGGACGAATAACCCCTGCTTCTAGAAGTTCCTTGATGATTTTTTCTATTTCGTTCTTTTGGGTGAACGGATATCTGTATGGGCGCACATTTGGGGTTTGGGCCCCTGGAACCAAGGTGATGCTATGATCGTGTTCCCCTCGCGAGGGTGGAAGCCCTTTAGGCTTGTCAAAGACCAACAGATGGTTGTTTAAAATCTGTTGCATCTCAGGATGAAGTGGCGGCTGCTTGGTTTCGACTCCCTAGATGGCATTAAATTGAGCTACCACTCCATGATTGCCCTTTTTAACAATTTTTCCATCCTATGCGAGCTGATGATAGAGGGGGCTCCTGCCTGGAGTCCACGGAGGGTATGTGTGTGGTTGTTCTACTTAAAACTCATATACAACTCCTGAAAATCCATTCTGATTGGACCAAGAGTGCGGAGCCAGTCAGCGCCGAGGACAATGTCACAACCCCACATGTGTATGGAAAACATGTGGGTTTTCAACTGATAATCCCCCATTTGAGTTTGACATTTTCACAACAGCCTTCACATTTCATTGTGCCTCCATCTGCAATTTGAACTTGGAAGTTAGAAACTACTCGTACAAAGCAATGCACCGTTTCTACGACTTTTTGGTGGATGAAATTATGTGTACTTCCACTATCAATCAAGCTACTACTGGGCGATGTTTAATAAACCCTCTGATTTTGAGCATTTGAGGGGAAGAAATCCCTGCCAAGGCATGCAATGAAATAAATGGTTCGTCAGAGACATTGTCCTGTTGGTTATCGTCCTCTAGCGGCTCATGTTCCTCAAGTGGAGGATCTTCCTCTGTTGAGCTGTAATCAGTGACATCTATTTGAAAGAATTTGGGCTCCTTACATTTATGACCTGGGGAGTATTTTTCATCACAGTAGTAACATAGTCCTTGCTTCCTTCTTTCGGCCATTTCCGCAGGGGACACCTTTTTGACCTTAAGTGTTTGAGTCGTGTTCTGAGCATGTGGGGGATGACCTTTAGCGGGGAAATTTAGGTGACTGTATTGGGCTGCTAATGCACGTTCCACCTTACGAGCTACCTGGCAAGCCTCCATCCACGTGGGAGGGTGGTGAAGTAGAACTTGAGCTTTGATGGCTTCTTTAAGGCCGCTGATAAAACATTTCGTGTAGAACTCATCTGTGAGACCCTTAGTGCGGAAAGCTAAGCCTTAAAAAGCGATAATATATTCATCCATTGTACCAGTCTATCGGAGCTTATTGAGATGACCCAAATAAGAGTCTTCCTGTTCAAAGCGATCTCGAAGAGCTTTGGTAAATTGGGTCCAAGTCCTAAAAGATCCATTGCAACGTTGATGCCATTCCCACCATTGCCACCGTTCATTGTCGAAGTACATGCTCCCCAACATAAGCTTAGTCCCATCATCTAGGATATGATTCAATTTGAAATACTGCTCCATTTGTGCTAGCCATGCGGACGTGTGAGAACCGTCAAATTTATGTATATCCAACTTGGGAGGTCGCTGACTGGGTGGTGGATGGGTGTGCCAGACGTGAGGAGAGTGGCTAGATTCACTGTAATTGCATTCATTGCCATTATACCCCTCCTCGTGGGCTTGCTCCTTGCCCTTTGACATAAAATCCTGTATCTGGAGACTTAGTCTGCGAAGCTGATTTTGCATTCCCTCCAGATCTAGTCCGCGAAGCTGAGTTTGGATTTCCTTCACATTTTCTTCAAATTTGTCCATCATTTCATTCGCCATCGCTTGAGCTCTAGTTGCTACCATACACCGACCTGATGAAAAATTGGGACCGCCAAATTTTTTTTCACAATTAATTGAATGGTGCCACCATGCTCAGCTCGTCGTCCTGATTTTAATGGGCTAGATCACCAATAAGCGCCCCGGAAGACCTCAGACTTTTTTTTTTTTTTGAAATTCCTAACGGAGTTTTACTCCTTGATCCATACTGCAGTCGCCAAATCCTCAAAATGTCAATGCGGCCAAAAGTCCTGTGACAATTATACCCTGGTATAGGAACCCTTCACAACGACTTTGGTCTGGTGGATCTGAGAGATCTGAATGGCAGATCGGGTAGCGCTGGACAACTGAACTGACTGCTTCTGCAGATCTGATGACTCTAATAGATCGGAATGGCTGATTGGGACCGATGTCTGCTGCTGCTGCACTCCTTTGCTCAAGCGGATCTGG